>JAMKCH010056617.1:0-138631 GCA_023653785.1 Ophioderma brevispina | reverse complement strand
AAGGTGACACCAAGAATTTTCACATTATTTCTGGGTGGCATTTCCATTTACCTTGCCACTTATGCGTGTTGTCTTTAATGAATCAATCCATATAGCATCACCTTCTATTGTTAACTGTAAGCCTCTGACATTTTTGAGAATTACATCAATATATTCCATTTACTGAGTTAACCATTCAGGCGAGTTAACAAAAATTGTCGTGTCATCGGCAAATGTGGAAGAGACAAACTTCAATTCCTCCAATAATTCTCAAATGGTACATGGAATGCCCTGAATTTCATTTGATTGGCGAATTTTGGCATGCCAGGAGTTCAACAGTCAAAACAAAAATCAAACTGGATCGGACACCCTGACGAACTCCGGAATCGACATCGAAAAATTTTTGAAATATGACCATGTTGATAATACAATTTGTGGAGTTTCTGAAAATTACAGTATCCATTTTTGAAACATTTCACCAAAATTAAGTCTTTTAAGAGCATAAGAGATACATTTACGATTGATACTGTCCAAACGCCTTTTTAAAATCAACACAAATCATATCCAGGCAAATCATGATTATCGACATATCTCAAAACATCTTCAATGAGGCCTAATGTTATTGTGATACGTCTGCCCTTGACGAATCCATTCTGATCAGAATTCACCACGTATGAAAATGCTTTGCAACCCGCTGCAGCGCTGTTAATACAAGAGTTGCACACTCTTCGTGCCGCTAACCGCCTACGCATACTTTACTTTTAAACGATCTTGTGGGTCCTCCATTTTAACATGTAGGATCTCATGCAAGGATAAGGGCACTTTTGCATCATGGTAACTGTCTTGAAAAGGTTAATATTAACTTTTTTTTACAATTTGCGAACAAAATACGTATATGAAGGTATAATTTATATATGTCATTAAAAATAACGCCGCATCATGCTTTAAAAATCCTAGAAAAAAGCCCGAACGACGCCCCTGGATTCTGCACGAGAGCCTGCCGCTACAACCCCCCCCCCCCCGATCTGTACCGAAATTTTTTTTTTTTTTTTTTTTTTGGGGGGTCAGCCTAAATCATGGCGCCCCCGGTGAAAAAATGCTTGGTAGCCTATGCTATTGATAAGGAAATCCGCTCGGTATGCAGGACCAGCGCTTTTAGATTCCTTTTTCATCTGAACTGCAGAGCCGTTGTTATTATCCTGTTAGAAAATATTTCCTGGGTATACCCACCACCTTGATTTATATTAAACTATATTTCAATGGGGGAAACACAAATTATAGTAGATTCAAAATGATAGTAGAGGTATGGGCGGAGTTTAGCTCAGTCATTACTCAAAATAGGTGAACAGAATACCAGAAATCTCGATTTTCTTCCCTCGCAATTCCAAAAGAATCGGATTGAAAGAAACTGGCCAAATACAAGTTACGTTTGTTCGTCCTTCACTACTGATTGTGAGGTGTCTTAAATATGTTTAAAGTACCATAGGCTTTTGGCTGTGCCATAATGGCCTTCTCAATACTTTTCAGTCTAGTCATCGGATGGTTAAATAGCTTGACTCTTTACCTTTAATCTTCTAATTTGTGTCTGAATCACTGTCGTCTGAGTCCTTCTGACAACTTGATTTGACTCATCTCAGATTATGATTGTTCAATGTCAATTGCAGCTATATGGTCCTTTCACAATATGATCCTCTATGTCCAACCGTTGGCGGATGGAATTTGCCCAATCTGCGTCGATATGTTTTGCCACTGCCTTCATGAACATTTTTGGATGGTTTATCTTGCAATTGATTGAGGATAATTTTACAAGTAAAAATTGTGTTTTTACATTGCTCTGCATTTTACAGAGAAGATGAAGTCCGACGGTTTCCCTATGCATAACGGACGGAATTACATCTATCAAAAAGTAGTAGTATTTGGTACTCCTCAATTGTTGGTAGTGTTTCCTGTAAAAAAGACCGTGTACGTAGTGTTATTGGTTACGGGCTATGATGATATTCCTGCTTTAGCTTCTATACGTACTTAGAGCTGAAAAACAGATAAATTAATTACTGTCCGCCAAAATTCCATTCCTACGCGCGAGTACCTTTGGTGCATACTTATGTGTTTCTCAATCCACGGCGCCACAGCATTTTCACTCGCATCGTACGAGGTTTCAGGCAAGATAGCTGGTAACGGTTTTTTGACTAACCACTCTGTTAGCTTGTCTTCTTGTAACAATAAAAAAAAACATTTAATCATTTTAATTGTCACTAATCGTTGCTTTCAATATAATCCACTGAAGATGCTTAAAAATACATAAAACTACGTCGTCTGTAAAACACGTACGGGCGTACTAGCGTACGTACTTACGGACGTACTTGTTAGCCACAATTCTCCCCACTTGTTCGAGTTGCATGTCATGGGCGGCGCCCAAGTCATTATTACAACATGATCAACGACTCATGCAAGTACTACCAAGTGGTAATACAATACAATGAGAGCTGATGACACGACAACGATGATGAATAGCGATATGACGGACGACAACGATGCATCTCCAGTATGAACCATGGGCTTGCTTGACATTGCACCGCATCATTACATGTCTACTAGTATCGCCATCAAGATGCATGTGGTCATGATGACCATGCATGCTTTTTAATCATGCAGTCTCGAGTCGAGGTGATCTTATGAGAAACCAAAATAAAAATAGCCGGAAAAGAACAGTTTTTAAAAAGGAGGATTTGAGGCCATAATAAGGGACAACAACTTATGAATACCCCTCTTAAAATTAGCGTACAAACTACAAGTACAACCCCCGTCCCGAGACTACAACGCGGCGGTGGACGGGGCCCACAGCAGCACCATTACTCATAACACCCTGCACCTGTACTGGGCGCCACCACAAGCATGAACCAGTGTGAATGACATTCATTCTAGTCATTGACAAAAATGCATGCAAGACGCAAGCACCAAGTGCAGTGTTCAAACGCAATGTTGCAACTTTTTGGCTATGCATGCCAATCGCTCGCTGCGACTGTAGTAGGCTCCCTATATCATGATCCTGACCTTTACACTGTCCACAGTAAGGATAATTGCAAATATCAACAAGTTTTCATAAAAGAAACCAATTGTCGCATGACATCTATTTTGCATATGCATTCTGTATTATGCAGTATCTCATCACTTTGGGAGTACATGCACTATGAGTGTACGCGACGTACGTACGTACGTTACGTGCTTCGTACGCCAGTACGTCTTTTACAGACGCCGTAAAAATACGACTCCAAACAGATAATTGCAAATATTACAAAGGTATTACGCAAAATCTGTATCATGATGAATACTCCATACTCTAGTAGCTCATGGTGGGGTTTGTATGCAATATATGTCCCAGAGCTAAAATCTTCAGGACTCCACTATTGAAGGTCCAGGAACAATATTTTGGTTGTAACATAATTCCCCCTGACGCCGAAAATGGTGAAATGTCCCGCCCCTTTTTGGGGGCCTCCCCTTTTGATCGAAATACTACTGACTGTATCTACAGAACTTTATGGACCAGGATGTTGCTAGACTCACCCAAAGGTGCGATGGTCATATTAGGGGGTGGTCATTATACGTTTTTATATAACCCCCCCCTCCACAAGTCCAAGACATAAGTCCTAGGCGCGGTTTTTGGTTGGAAGTTTTATGTTAGTCAGTGCAGGGCGTTGGTTGTGATGAAACAGGTTAGTGGGGTATTAGTTAACATAATTACTCGATTTCTAGTGTTGATTAATGTTAGGTAACAAGGGGCTGTGCCATGTTGGTTGTGATTGGTCTCTGTTTGTGTCCTGCCCCCTCTGCAAGCCACGCAGGGTCTTAGTAGCAATGGTAGCCCGATACCAAGAAAAAAAGAAACAGATGTACGCCATATATTACATTCAAGTCTAGTTGTATTAGGGTTGCTGAATCCTTCCAATATGCACAAGCATATTTCTGAGATTGTATAGAAGCCCATCATGCTGAGCAATCACAGCTGAGTAATCCATAATAATCCAGACTGAATGATTAAGCTTGTTTTCTCAGCAGGGTTCAGTCATAAGAGGTTCATGTTCAGCCAAGGCAGTTTGGTGTCCTGTAAGGTGGCAGTTATTGAATTTGACTCCTCAGACACTCCAGTTTTTTGTAAAAAGTGTGATCCAAGATAGTGCAAAGTTCCAAAGCTTCTCAAACTCAATACATCCATGTAGATCAGCACGTTTATAAAACTATAAAAAGGTATAGTCAACAGTTCTATTCATAAAATGATGAAAAAATAGAGTAAAAAAACAGCAGAGGAGCAAAAAACAGCGATGCAGGATACACCAGCGCACTTGAGTTCGTAACGCGATGACGGCAGAGTTTGCAAGTTAGTAAGCGATATGCTATAGTTTGATGTTCGTGACGCATGACGGCGAAGTTTGCAATTCGTAACGCGATGACGGCAAAGTTTGCAAGTTCGTAACGCGATGACGGCGAGAGTTTGCATGTTCGTACGCTATGACGGCGAATAGTTTGCAATTTTCGCGTAACGCGCTGACCGGCAGAGTTTGCAAGTTCGTACGCGATCACGGCGAGAGTTTGCATGTTCGTAACGCTATGCCGGCGAGTTTGCAACTTGCAAGATTTCCACGCTATGCCCGGTGAGTTTGCAGTTTGCAACGCTATGTCGGAGAGTTTGCAGTTTGACGCTATGACGTCGAGAGTTTGCAAGTTCGTTATAGGCTAAAAAACAGAAATTCAATAAAAAATTTTTTTTTTTTTTTTTTTTTTTTTTTTTTTTAAGTTGCTCCGATATGGATAAAAAACCCGTGCATGAGTGATGGAGCGACCGTTAAATTTAAAAGCTTCTTTTCCCATAAGAAGCTGATAGTGGTCTAATCATTTCGGTGAGGGCTTTTGTATATAAAGACCTTACACCAGCAAAAATTCTGCGATTTGAAAAAATCTTGAGAGCGCATTATTTTTAAATGTGCCAGGTCTCTTAAGGCACCATTCTGCGGCACTTAAATGGGGCATTTGCGTGATCCACTACCTCGTCCCCCCGACTTACTAGACAAGTTGAGATATCATCTGAAACAGTTAAGCTTAGTAGTAACGCATGGTGTCCAATTTACTTGCAATTCGGCGCATATCTATAAAAAAGAAATTCGGCAATTTTGTATTTTCGGTCCGTAAACGCGACAGATTAATTTACAGCTCACCGGTGGCTATGGGACCGTGGGAAAACAAACAATTGATCATAACACAAAAACCGCACATCGTTATCAAGTAGTGAAATTTTGGAAAAGCTTTTCTTACGATATTTAGCGAACCATAAATGAAACAGAAGGTGCTTAGAAATAGAATCACGAAATGCACCTTTCAGGATTTCACATTTCAAGGGTCCTGACTAAACTATCCACATATTAATCACTCAACACTTTTGACTTGAGATGTGTTACAAAGGTCTGCTGCTCCCAATCTCGTATTCTGACTCGCTTTTGATAACAAAGTTTCTTAAGTCTTAGTTGAGCCACATTGCAAGGTTATTATTTCTAATGGCGATAAATTGATTACAATTATGTTTAAACAAAATCATATTTGTATTTTGACAACTCAAAATAATCATATAAATCTTAATATTCCTTCAATAATTTGGTTTCTTTGTTGTAATTTGTGGATGTTGTAAACAGATTGTTTCTGCTCATAATGACACAAAATACAGGCTCATGAAAGCGATCTTAAATTAAATTTTTGGAAATATCGTTATCATTGTTAAAATATATCTTTTAACACTATCACATTAAAGAAATTTTAGATTAGGTACGTTGCCCATTACTAACCCTGTGAGAAGAAATTTGGCCTGGATGTAAAAGCATCGAGGGCTGCTTTTTGGCAGAATTCGCTCAAATAGCCCCCGTAGCCCCAAAGTATTTGTCCGTGGTTCAACTTCTTTATTTTCATTTCTCATGTTGAATACCCTGAGCAGTGATGGTCAGTAGGTACTACTTTTTGGTATGACCCAACCAGGATTCAAACCCCACCGACCTCCCAATGGCCAGCAGAAACTCTAACCAGAGGACCACACGTTCAGTTGACAGTTAAGCTGTACAGCCATTTGACATTTATATACAGGTGGATGACCCAATTCAAGTTAATCTTGATAGAATGGCTTCACCCCAAACCCCAACTGTAAGTTTTGAACCGGCCGAATATTTCAACCCATTGATGTGAGATCTAAAAAAAAGTGATTTTGTAATCCCCATTGAGTATGTGGCATGGTCGACAAAATGGGGCACATTTTCGTCATATCTAAAAACAAAACATGCCTTTAGCCTGAAGATTCAACAGCCTAAATGAGAAAACATAGCAGCTTTCTTCAGACCAAAAAATGTTGACCACTTCCGGTAAAATCTGGGGTTCTGGGGCGAGGCTTATAAATGTGATTTCTTGCGTTCTACCCCTTTGATTTTACATACCCCAAGAGCGGAGTTTATGGTTAGAGCGGCACACTTCAAAGCAGTGTTGTTCTTGATTATTTTTTTCTAAAAGTCTTGTGGCAACTTTCTTTTGCTTATACAAATTCCAGGGGGGACTGTCAGGAGTTACCTGGTAGGTAAACAGCAACTCCAGGGACAAAAATTGTTAGGCACATAACATTTTTATTACTTAAACCCACAATTTAGATGAATTCTTCAACATTCACTCTGCATTCACTCACATGGCTGAATCCTTTCATTGGTGATTTCAATATAACCAATTGAGTCAGATAATTGAACAAAAGATAATGATCCTTTTGGATGACAATGAAGCACAATTTGTTTTCATGATGTGTATTTTATCTATTGTTGGCAGATACCAGCTGATATAAGGGTCAACGGTGTTGATGATGATACAGTGTGTAATTATTTAAGCAGTGAATGAACATTGCATAGTCACAGGTAAAAAGTAAACTAATGAAACTTTCTCTCATGGCCATTATTTTTATTGTAACAGGGTTTTTCAACGCAGGTTTTCTTAAAATTGAACTCTTATAGGGCGCTTTCCCATAAATACGTATTCTATTGAAAAATAGTGATTTTACATTACAAAGGTTTGAAGATGAGTAGAGAGTTTTATGATGAAAAACTTCATTGACCCTGTATATTGCAATGGGGTTTTCATCAAACTGCCACGGGAAAATGATAAGTGTTACACAGCCTAATCTTCAAGAAAGGATGAATCAACAATTCCGATGATGGCCCACCAGTTAATTTTTTTTTAAAAAAGGATATTAAAACGAAAAGTCGGGGTGAGATGGAAGTTGACAGAGAATGATTCCTTGCGGGCCAAAACATGGGTATTGCCACAAAAATGAAGGTCAATAAACAAAGCTATCAAAGTTATGGTAAAAAATATGATTTGGAGGGCCAATTTGGCGGCCATTTCGATTTTTCTTTGGGGCACAATGGTTTCGCACTTTTTTCATTTCTTTGAAAGGGATATGCATCATTCAAGTCATTCATCTAGCCTGTGTTCGAAAGTGATCTGAAACTATGAACCAAATATGAAATAGTTCTCGGAGTAGGGTTTTTCAAAATTTCAAACCCTTCCCTTGTTATGAAAAGCATGTTTTCAACTGAAATTGGACCTATATTCGAATCCAAATGAGATAAGATTTTGAACATAGAGCACTTGGCCAAAATTTGCCCTCTTTATCATTCACTCTCCAGTTTTAGGCTAGCCGGGAAGATATCATGGCGTTTACAAAAGGTGACTGGACCCCTTTAACAGTACATCAATTTGCTAAGAATCATTGTATAAAATCAAGTTTTAAAAACAGTTCTACGGTGTTTTCACTTCTAGTATGTGCACATTTCGTGAAAAGAATACAATGTCATCTCCGTTTTCCCTGAATATCAGGGACCAAGAGCTGTAACCACGTTCCATGACTCCAGCGAATAATGGTGATATGATAAAGTAAATCCGCCGTTATGAATAGGATGAATAGGATAACAGACTTCAGATTCTCTGGTACTGCAAAAACGCTAATATTGTATGGTCCATGTCGTTCAAAGCTTTTAATTGTTTTCACCGCCCGTTTTAGATTGAGCTACACGCCTCATTCACGAAGAAAATAAAAACTCAAACTTATGAGCTGGGAGTTACCAATAAACTTTGAATCGTCTTTCATCATTTATTCAAAAGAAAACGAAGAAGTGAGCAAAAAATCCTGAAGAAGTTTGATTGGCAAGCTAGATTCCTAACATTTGGTGAAGAAACCAACGCCCCATAACTTAATCATATTAATATAGGACCTCTTTTCTATTCAATTAAAAGTTGTTCGGTACCGGTGTGAAAGCAGATATATCCGGCGGGGGAGCCATAGTCCGGGGCTCCATCGACGCTAACCAGGAATAAAGCGGTGAAACTAAGTTACGTGATGAAGAGTCAACTGAATCGATTGCCTATTGTTCACCATCGTTCCCGGACTGTGAACCCGGAGGACCATATCTCCTGCTACACAACTGTGCACATACATTCATATAGGTGAATGATTTTCGATTTCTGCTATGATAAGCAATACTGCATAGAAAATGGGGGTTACGCGACTAGTGAGGGTTTGTTCTGCACAAAGATGGTAGGGTTCACCGTTTGCCAAACAATTTTGTTTCTCATGAAGCTTTGTTCCCTTCGTTTTCATTCAAGTAAAGGATATGATGAAATATAGGGTCAAAGAAATGAACAATGTAGAACCTCTACTTTATTATTCTTAAAATAGGACAGGTAATTGGGTTCACGTTATGAAAACTAGCTTAATCTAAATCGGGGGGATGGTATATAGGGCGCCCCCCCCACACCTATGCCATCTTTTCAGTGCAATTGGTATAATAACAATGCTCTGCACAGTTCCAGATAAAAGGGGAATCTGTGACAGGTGTTTGGTCTTCTACCGAGCGATGTTTACTTATATCAATAGCCCCCCTTATTGTGGGAGTCAAATGAATCATGGTTGGTACATCCCCCGTAGCAATGATATTCAGGCATCATAAATTGAGATGGACGATTTAATCATTGTCTTCGAGAATGTCACTGTGCACTTACTGAAGTGAGAACCACGTAGAACTGACTTTCTATAATTTTAGTAAAATTATTTCGGAAGGAATAATTACTACCAGTGTTGTGGAAAGTGAAAAATTGCAAGAGGGCTCCGCGCTTCGCGCGTGTGTGGGAGGGGGAGGCGGGACACACCCCCGGCACCACCCCCTGGGACCCCCTGCTCATAAGACAATATGGAAATTAAAAACAACCATTCCATAAGTTGCATCGATTCGCATCGATCAACTACATAGCCAGCTCCCACACCCGCGGGGCCCGTAACTCCTAAGTTCCCGGGCCTGCAATTTCTTGCGGCGGCCCTGTGCATTGCTGAGCCATTTGAGGAACTTGACAACTACTGATCTTATCTTGGTTGACCATATTGCACTAAATATGGACTATTCTGACAACTTAATTTGGCGGTTCGTAAAAATTTTAGCAGGGGTCCAGATGAGAAAAATATTAGCTTTATTGGATATCAGATATCCTTTTTTATGAGAGGAAAAGGGCGGGGGGGGGTGGTCAAAAACGCATCGAGGATAACACACCTTTAAAGTTTTGTAAAAATGGTTCTTAATTAGCAAAAACCTAACACCTATCTTGATTGGTTGCTAAGTGATTAGTGCATTTCCTATGTAATGTTTACATTAATCATGTTACAATTGTAGAAGGATGAACTTTGGAGTTGATAGTTCTAACAAATGATTTCTTAATGTCAGCAAAAAAAACACCTATACTTGTATGGGCTAGGTGAAGTTGGGCGTTTTCTATTTAAGGTGTAATTGTAGAAGGCGACTTTTGGAGAGACTCGTCTAACGACTTTGGTTGAACCATCTAGTAAGTCATGATATCAGGGTTTAGATTTTTCTGGTTTTTACTTTTAAAGTGTATTATAAAGTAGACCATCTATTGTGAGGCAGTGAATCGGACATGGCAATATTATGGTGATTCCAGTTGGAAGTTAATACATTAAAATGTAAAAACTTGTTTTCGTCTCAAGTGTATGCCTGTACCAAACTTACCTATAAAATGTCTTTCAAAAGAGAGGATAGCGATTGCCCTCTCCACTTGACTAGATGGAGACTGTCACACCAATATTAAAGAATATTTAAAAAAACAATCTTTTAAAAATGTCTTGCTGAGATTTTATACAAAATAAATTTAAACCTTAAAAAGATAAAATGCCCATGCGAGTCCATGCAAGTGATTAGAATAGAATGTGCCGTATTAGTAAATAGTGTGCATGGTGTGGTTATAAAACCCAATTCTACTTCGACTTGGATTGAGCTTGTAGGGTGCTGGGGACTGCAGGATCCTTACTAGACTACTCTACGGAAATGTCATGGTGTGGATTCATGATAGGGGGAGCTGAAATTAAACACAAATAGAAAGGGAAAATACAAATTATGCACAAACAGAAAAAGAAAGTGTGTTAATTATAAAATTAAAGTCACAAAACAAAGTGTTTGCTTGTCCCAGTGTGCAGTGTGACTCAAATAAAATGAATGAAAATCAAATTTTCAACTTTCTAAATTTACCATTTGAACAAATACTGAATAATGAAAAAGTCTCACTCTACTCAACACTGAACAAAAAATGAAACGAGGAAACTGGGAATTGATTTGATTTGCCTTATACATGTATATATGGCATCTATACTGTTGCTAATTGTGTTGCATGAAAACGAAAATCTGATTCAGCTCTAACTTGGGAATTAACATTTAAAGGTGACTATCTTTAGTTCTGATTTATATTTTAATTCTACTAACAATAATGACGTTCGAAATCTCGAGTCAGCCCTTTAATAGGGCTGTACACCGGTTTAACTAAAAGGCAGAACCTAGACAAACATACCCTTTTTTTAAAATCAAACATTTAAGACCACATTGAGTGATTTTTAAATCTACCCCTTAGGCTAATTTTCCAAATTTCTCCCTGTATTGTTACAATTTCCCCACATTTCCCCAGAGGTTGGACCCCACAACTTCGATTACAGGCACCCTTCAAATATAGAAACACATCTTCAAAACCTTCTTCCCAAACTTCTAGAATGGGATTCTGTTTATATTCAGACTTTCAGAGACCTCTAATAGTGATGGTAAATTATACAATTATTAGGTTAGGATCATGGATGTTGGTCGTAATCAGAAATATTTGTACAAAATCAAAAATCCACTGAACAATTAGTACAAAAAACTAGGGACTCTATCAAACTTTTCTCCATATATTTTGGGTGTTAAAAAAATGACTTTTAAAATTGTTTTCTATATTAGATTTGTTCAAAAATTCTCTTATTTTCCATGAAGTAATGTTTCCCAGCTTGAAGGAGCAACCCAGTGCTCAAATCTCCAAATATGTGTTTTTTTAAAAGCCAAATATCTTTAAATCTCACGCATTAACTTTTTAAAGCAAGTGAAATACCTGGAAAAAATTAGTTTATGGAAATAATTAGTTAAAATTAGCAACACCATATATGTCAAATAGAAAGAAACACTTATGCAAAAATTACAGTGTATGTGAGAATTTGCTTGACCTTTCATATGACACTTCGCGATGTTAAGCAAGGGAGTTGTAGTTCCCTTTATAACTGAGTTATTAGAAACGGAACATGATGGGACCTTAATTTAAAATTCCAATTTGTTAACATAATCAGATGAAGCGTGTTTGCACCTTAGGGTTGCCAACATTCCTTGGAATTTTCAGAGCTGAAAAATTCCATGGAAAATTTTGGGAATTACAGGAATTGAAGGGTAATTTAGGGAATTTTCCAAACACTATTTTGAAAATTGATTAAGTCCTTTTTAGGATATTACTCTGTTAACAAACTGAAAATGCTTCAGAAGAATATACAAGCAAAAAAAAAAAAAAAAACATACAAAAAAAAAAAAAAACAAGCATGTTTAACAACTGAGAAAATGAACAGAAATAGCACCTTTACAATATTTTGGAAGTGAATTTGGAATGCACATGTAGACCTTAAACCAATTTTGGCAAGATTTTCTTGACTAGATACACCTTTGGTTCTCATGAAAAAATCTGAAAATATACTACTTGTAAAACTAAAAAGCCTTTTAATAATGGCCTGTATAAATTTTCAAATCCTTATTAAGTCACAAAACAGTACAGCATGTTAAAATGAAAGCATATTTAAACATGGTTTTTAATTTTTCCTGGGGATGAATGAAATGTTTTAGAATGTTTAAAAAATTTATCAATGTTAAACTTGATAAATGCCAAAATTGGAAACTTCCAATATTCCTGGGCCCTCAAAATTCCTGAAAGATTTCGGGGAACGTTCCCAAATTCCCGGAAACTTTCCACCCCTTTGCAACCTATGGACTTTTTTGAAATCTTGGTAGTTTTCTCAAGCTGTTTAGCTGTGAAAAAAAAACTTATTAAAATTACTGCTTAGTTTGTCAAATCAGATCGAAGTCCAAAGGTAAGTATGTCAAGAACCAGTTCAACCGGATTGGAAAAAAAAATTGATGGTATTTACCGCTTCACAGCCCAGTGATTCACTCATTATTTATGATACTGCACATGAAGACCTCTTTCAACATTGGTGGGTTAATTAATATTCAAAAACAATGACAACATCTCCTGCCTTCCCTTCAAATGCAATTTAAAGCAAAACCTTATTGACATAAAGAAAGATGTTAGAAACTAAGCATTTGATATTAACCATCTGTTCACAAATAAGTCAGAGTTGTTGCTTCTTTCTACAATTAAAAGGAGGATGCAATTTTGCACTTCTAAAACATGCATTCTGATTTTCCATCATATGGAAATTCCTACTGCCCACAATAAATAGCTTATTCATATTGCCAAAAAAAAATCCACCACCTTAGGTGACGAACATAAAAAAACCCGTTACGGGCCCAACCGACACTGATTTTTTAGTTTTGCAGATTTTTTTTTTCTTAGTTTTTCAAAAATCATGTACAATATCTGATTTTTAGGCCCAAAAATGATCAATTTTGCAGAAATATTTTCAAGAAAATTTGTTTGGTACAAATTTTCATTTTTCTCTTGATTTTTTCAGATTGGGGCATTAGGCAATTTTGAGCTCCATGAAAAGAAAAAAAATCGAGAAGGTGCTCCTGCGCGAATAAAAACAGGTTTTCTTTTTTGTCGCCTTAACAGTTATATATTTATTTTCTCTGTAAAAAGACAAATTACTACATAGTGAATCACAAAAAATTGTGCATTTGTGCATGAAAAAACGGTAGGACGTTTCATATACGAAGTTCCCATGATGCAATGAGGCATGCCATTCATTCCGTCAAGCATACTGCACAACGTATACAGTGATGACAGAACACCAGTGGAATACTCATTTGCATCAATTGGGACTTTAATATGAAACGTCTACCGAAAAAACACAAAATTTGACCCTGGACCTGTTACTCAAAATCTGTGACACAATTGATGTGTTGCATATTTCTGCAATCTTGACTTTTATTGCTGCAAAAATGAAGGAATTTGTGTGAAGAAATGCTGGTAGAATTGGTAGATATGAAGATTTTTTCGCGGAGATCCCTTTTTACCCATTCCAATGGGATTTACAGAGTTAGATTAAGCGAGGTTTTCAGTTCCAATATTTTGTCTGAAATGGGTGACAAATCTTTCTGGATCAGATTGAAAATATTTACAGATCATACCTCATTTTATTCTCCATAATTACGTCATTTTCAGCATAGGAGAAGTCGAAAATATGCAGATTATGAAAACATAAACTACGTCCACAGATGGTAAAACAGGTCAGGGTCATTCTGTGTTTTGTCACTTTTGTTTTGATTCACTCTGTAGACTTCTAGAGCTTTCTGCAGTATAAATTTTAAGATGGCTGTTCTCTGTGCTGACACATAATGTGGTCATTTCTCCCGATCCTGAGAAGAACCTGTGGGCTATCTATGTTTGCACTGGTTCTTACTGTCTTTTGGGGACCTGTGCTATTATTGGTACTTACTCCACCATATTCCATATTCTTTACCGATACCAGCATCTAGTCATTAGCCCTCGAAATCCCTTTTGCATCCCCCATACCAAGGTGTGCAAACAATATGATTGAAAAATGCTATTTGTCATCGAAAACAGGACGCAAAATAACCAAACGGGCCTCACTGAAGGCAATGGCCATATGATGCCCTAACGCCGTGCTGTGATGCCCTTCAAAACAAAAACAAAAATCAGAAGCATGCTACTGCCGGCCACTTCATATAGGGGTGGTTGAAGTGTGGAGCAGCCATGAAAATTGTGGGAGGAGGGTTTACGAGAATAGATTCGAAAAAGAGTGAAAAGGGGATGAGATGCTTAATCAACCTTGAAAGCATGCCAGTCATCAGCTCACTGATCATTGCTATTGTCGCCACTATACCACAATGAACTAAAAAATTAACAAAAATCATCACAGATCCACCTCTAGTCACAGCCTCAAACCGAGTGTGAAAAGCAAGGAGCTGGATCGGAGAAAATGTTGATAAACGATTAAGAAATCATCACAAGCCTAATATTTTAACAACATGCAGCATTTCTCCTATCATTATTACCTTATAAAATATTCAGATTCATACTTTTAATTAAACGTGCTTTTCACTGCCTAAGTGAAAAACGCATAAATTCATGAGGCTACTACAAAATGACAGTGTGCAGTAACGCAGTGTAGATGGAAATGATATAGATAATATGATTAAAAATAGTTCAATAACCACAGTATATATCTAGTGATTTACAGGACTTCTAATTTTAAAACATATAAACATTGATGGTGATGATGATAACAAGCTTGTTTCTCTTTCTAATAAGTGCCCAAAATAATAGGAAATGAAGACACCATACTAAAAAAAATGCAAAAAATAAATAAAATACGCGCAAAAGTAGAGCTCAACCGACGAGTTAATGCAATAACTTCCAACTGTGACAGCTTCACAGTACTCCTCGATGTATGCCACGTAGAAAGTTAAATAGCTCAATGTCATCGGTGTATATAGACCATTTCCTTACATGTGACCATTAAAAATAGAAGAAAAAAAACTCCCGTTCCTATGAAAACCTTGGTATACATGTCTCGCACAAAAAATATTACAAAATATTCCAATCAGATACTTTGAAAGTTCGGCTTAAAATGATTAACATTTTTAACCTAAAAAATGTCGTGGCTCCATGTTTATGTTATCAAAGAGTGATCACGAGCGTGCGGTGTCAAAATGTACGGGAAAACTCATTGTCACGTCACATTAGGACCAGTGATCACATTAGAAATGCATTAATGAGTTTAGCTTTCTTGGAAAAGGGGTTTCGAGTTGTTGAATGACGTTGAAAACCTTACTTACATGTGATGGTAACGTCTACGGCTCTGTTACGGAATGGGTTTCGCAAAACGCGAGAAAGGTCACACCTGGAAGAAGAAAAAAGAAATCGCAACTCGTGCTACGGTCCCTACCGCAATTTTTTTACGACTCAAGTTTCACGAAGGACCTCTGGATATAGTTAACATACCTGTGAAGGTAAACATGTTTGTATCGCAAAAGAAGGAATTTCTTAAGTTGGTTAATATCGTATATACGCTAATAATCCCGTGGCGCTGGAACAGTTCCTTTCAATATGATAAAGTCATGAACTAGCGCCATATGCGTGTCTTATGTACATTAGTGTTGCCGTTGGTTTCTGGAAAGCCCAATTTTTAAGAGTCCATTTTGGTTGCGTTGGCACTTTTTCAACAAGGGCAGACAGAAATTGGCGTTTCCAGTTCCACCCGGTACACATCGTGATCCCGATTCAATTACAAAAATCGTTATTTAAAGACATAATACGACACTTTTGATATAATCTAACTTTTAATATTTTTCTTTTATTTTTTCTACACTCAAAAATTTTTACATATTTACACCGGTTAATGTGCATTTTTAGTATTTTTCCAACATTTATTTCATTATTTTTTTACCTTTTTCTTAGAAGTCATGGGGTTCAAAGTCAGATCCCTGAGAATATCTGGATGTCATGTGCAGTTGTAATTGCACGGTAAATCAGAATCATAAACTTTGTCAGCATATTTAAATTTCCCGCTGGATAAATTACGACCCACAAGTTTTCCGAGCAATGGGCGATTCCCCAAGAAAGGCGTTATAATCACAGCGCCCACAGCGTAGGCGTCAATCCTGGTGGGATGGGGGTATTAGACCCTCAATTTTGATGAGAGGGGATTGTCAATACGATAACATCTCCCCCATGGTGATGCCCGTGCATGCGTTTTTGACCAAATAACCACATTTGCAAGTAATGTGGTCTTGTTCAGCTAGCAAACCCGGTTTCATTAATAAATTTTCGTAAAACCCCACACCCCACATGTCAAAAAACATTTACGCCACTGCTCACAGAGAAAAAAGGCATCGGTCTACTCGGTGTTGAATGATAGGTTGCCGAATTCATAAGATTGCAGGGTTCAGTAAGGTAACTCACCACATTCACACATCATGAACGTTATTATCTGATTTTATAACTTCTTGGTGTAAAATTATAGAAATGGCCAGCATTCGCGATCTCCGCTGTCATAAGATGTGCAATTGTATTGCCGCCATGGTGGCAATGCGTGGGTGCCACGGCTGTGGGTCGTCAACGTATTACGATAGAAATCAACACGTCCTTTCGTTGCTGTAATTTATGATCATCATGGTTCAAACTACTTTTGTCACGCCAAAGTTGTGTTATATTTCAAAAATGCTTTATTTCAACATGTTTTCTCAGGTTTTTTACTCGGGTGAAGAGGAAAAAAATGTGTTTTACTCCACTGATGATTAAAATTGATTCCCAACATGTGTACTCAATTAACGCTACTTCCCGCCATGGTAAAATATTTAGGAGATTTGTACTAGTAATATAATGATTTTTTTTATTATTAATGCCCGTTGAAAATCACCATTGTATTAAAGCGCCACTAGTCTAGGCATTGAGAATACAGCTATATTCTACACATTAAAAAAACATACCCCGGCTAAGATAGGGGCATTATTTAGGGGGGGTTATGGGGTGACTGTGGTAAAAAACTTGTTCATTTGTACGAAAACGAGAAATGCAAGGCTTCGAATTGTATAAATTGTAATCTACAAAATACTGTGTTATTAGATCGCAACGGACATCGTGTTACGGATATGGTAGATCAAAGTGAAGCAGTGTACGCGAAATTGCCAAAAAACGCATCGTCGCGCTATTACTTTATTCATGTGACAAATTTGAATGGGTATATTTAAGATATTTTAAAAGATATATTTATACGCCATTTCAAAATTATTTTGGCTACGTCAAAGTAATAAATGAACTCATATTTATTTTGTCCATAATTTAAAGTAATTAAATGTACTGGGTAGTAAGTGATTTTTTATGTATTTGCTTGTTTTTTCTCACCCTGCGATATTAAGAAAATTACTTTAATAAAAAATAGTACAGGACAATGGATTTGCACCGGATTTTATGATTTCATAATAATTATGATAATCAGTATAAAATGAAATTTAAAAAAAAATCCATATTTCAATCAAAAGCGCCCTCAAGTTTGTCTAAATGTTTCGAGGTCTAAACTCGTTTCGTTAATACGCAAACAATCAAAACGAAAAATACGAATCGTAAATAGAGAAAGCTTACATGATTATGCACATGAAATTGGCACAAAATTCAGCACATAGCGGGCTAGTAAACCATGAAGCCGATATTCAAAATTGGTGTTCCAATTCAAATTACGCCATGAAATTACGTGATTGGTCGATTGATGGTTTCATGGCAACGAGTATCAAACAATCCGGCTTAGGTTCCTGCCGTATTTACCCCCTGCAAATGCCACCCAAGTTTCGACCAGTAGCTTGTTTAGTTCTTTAGTTACGTTCGTTCTAGTGTTTCAAGCCAATCAGAGGCCTTACGTGGGTTACCATGGCAACCAGAGCAAAAATTGACATGAATCGTAATTGAAAACTTGTGTGATCATGGGCTACAATATGATGTGTAACAGTAATATACCACTATTTAGGAAAATAAGAAAATCACTTCCAAATTTCACTGCTTTCAGACCCCATACCCCTCACTTAAGAGGCCAAAAAAACATCCAAGGTAATGTGTTAGTGTGCATTTGATAAATTGTCTATTACATGAAGACTAATTGATAATTTTTAAAATCACAACGGTCACCGGACGGTCATAGGTGGATGCCGTAGGGAGATTTTCTAGGTTACAAATTCTTTTTTAATGTGCACTAGATAAAGTAGAGGACATCTACTAGTCATGGGGGTAGAACTTCATGTGACCGTAAAGATGAGTATGGACACAATTTCTTGTGAAAGGATAGGTAGGGGGTATGTAGAATAAGAATCGGCCGGGTGCCACTGGGCATCCTGAGCATTTTGAGAAATCCAAGATGGCGTCCGCCATCTTTACTATATTCAACCGACTATACTTATTCAAACTATGGAGTTGATAGATATACTATAGGATTTAATGAACAAGTGTATGGCTCTGTACATTAAGTCATACTTCAAATTTCAAACTGAAAGCAGTCAATATTTGGGTGGTCATAGATCATAATAATAATCATTCGCTTCGGGCTGGGAGCCAGGCGATTACAAGATCAGATTTCTCGAGGACATCTATCTTTGGCACAGTGCCACGCCGCGGCTATTGCTCAGCTTGGATAATGCCTGCTATGATACCCTAGCACACGTTGGATGTAGGCTAAATTAAGATGGTGTCTGGGGATGGACGTCAGGTCTCATTTTGCCATGAGGTGTATGATGGAGGGAGAGCGTATCTTCCTGCAGGCTTCTTATCTGGCAGAAGAAGGATGTAGTCCAAGGGAACTCAGCTGGCGATGTCTTACAAGGTGGATAAGGGCTCAGGGTTGGTCATGAATTAAGTGGTGTTGCGACACGGTTCTTTCCGTTTTATGTCCAGCATATAATCCTACAGCAAGAGGCAGCAAATGCGTTGATTTTGCTTTCCCATTGTCTTGTGATAGACCAAGGGATGCACAGCCTATAGGTAGGTGGTCACAACGGTTGTGTTGATAATGACTTGTGCAGAGATGGATCATGGGCGCTTTTCCACCGATTTCTGCTTCCCGAAGGACTCCTGCTAGCTTGCGTCTTTTAGGTTCGCTTGCAGCACAGCAGCAGAATGCAATTCCTTGGAGCCAAGATATTTGACATCTGATTAGAACTTGTTGTGTAAATTAGAAGGCAGATTGCAAGGGGGGACAAAATCCTCCTTTCCGTCCTATTTTCCCTCGCCTCCAGCTGTCATAAGATGTGCCATTGATATTTCCGCCATTGTGGCAATTCGTCGTGGGCTGCAGTGACCTGTGGGTCGTCAACGTTATTAAGATCAGAACAACACTAATTTCGTGTAAGTTCTGATCCGTCTTGGGTCAAACTTCTTTGTCCCGCAACGTTGAGTTAGTTTTCCAAACTAAACTGCTTATTCAACATGTATTTCTCAGTTTTACTCGGGTGAAGATTTAAAAAAAATGTGTTTGTACTCCAGCTGATTAAATCTTGATTCAACTGTTTACTCTCATACCGCTTTACTCCCACACTGAGTAAAATATTTTTATAAGTTGGGTACTTGAATATACTGATTTTTTTTTATTTATTAATGCCCGTTAAATCACCATTGTATTAAGCGCCACTAGTCTAGGCCATTGGCAGAATACATATATATTCTTACACATAAAATAACATACCCCTGATAAGATAGGGTCATTATTAGGGGGGTATGGGGTCTTAACTTTGGTAAAAATTGTTCCATTTACGAAAACGAGATAATTCAAGGGCTTAATTGTATAAATTGTAATCTACAAAAATGCTTTTTTATTCGATCGCAATCTGACATTCGGTTCCCGATATATGGCTATCAGTGAGCAGTGTACGCGAAATTTGCAAAAACGCATAGTCTCCTAAACTTTATCATGACAATTAAATGGGTTCATATTTAAGAATTTTTAACGATATTCTTTATACGCCCCTTTAAGAAATTTACTTTTTGGTGAAAGTCCAAAGTAAATAATACTCATATTATTATTTTGGTCCATAATTTAACGTAATTAATGTACTGGGTAAATTATTTTATGTATTTGATTGTTTTCTCTTCTCACCCTGCATATTGTAAGAAATTATTTAACAAATTAGTGTTCGGACAATGGATGCCACCGAGTTCGATTATTCTTTCTTACTAATTATGATAATTCAGTACAATAAATGAAATTTAAAAAAAAAGCCTTTTAAAAAAAATCAAAAGCGCCCTCAATTTTGTCTAAATGTTTCGAGTCTATAAAACTCGTTTCGTTAAATACGCAAACAATCAAAACGAAAAACGACGTAACTAGGGAACGCTACATGCTATGCACAGGAAATTTGGCACAATATTCAGCACATCTAGGCTAGTAAACCATGAGCCCGATATGTCAAATTGTGTTCCAAATTCAAATTACTGGGCCATGAAATTACGTGATTGGTCGATTGCGGGTTCCTCATGGCAACGGTATCAAAAATCCGGCTTCATGGTTCCCTGCTTATATTTACCCCCTGCACATTCCACCCAAGTTTCGACCAAGTAGCCTTGTATTAGTTTATTTAGTTACGACGTCCGTTCTCGTGTTTTAGCCAATCAGAGCCCTTAAGTGGTTACCATGGCAAACCAGAGCAAAAATTGACATGAATCGGAAAACTTGGTGACATGCTACCATATGATGTGTAACATGTAGATACCACACTATTTAGGACAAATTAAAAAATCACTTCAAATTTCACTGCTTCAGACCCCATACCCCCTCCCTTAAGATGCCAACACATTCCAGGTAATGGGTAGTTTGCTTTTGACTAAATGTGTCTATTACATGAATCCTCATTGATATTAAAATCACAACGCAAACAGGACGGTCCAATAGGGTGGATGCCGTAGAGATTTTCTAGGTACAAATTTTCTTTAAATTTGCCCTAGATATATTGTAGGACAATCTACTAGTCAGAGAGAACGTTCATGTGACCGTACAGTTGAGTATGGACACACAATTTTCTTGCTGAAATATAGATTAGGGTGTGTATAATTAGAATCTGCCGGGTGCCACTGGGCATCCTTGAGCATTTTAGAAACCAAGATGCGTCGCCATCTATACTAATTCAACCTATATTAATCAAACATGGAGTACTAGATTTATCCTATAGGATCCAATGAACAAGTTTATGGCTCTTGTACACTTAAGTCATAACTTTTCAAATTCCAAATGACAGCCTTCCATATTGGGTGGTCATGTCAATCATCACATCAATCAATCATCATCCTTCTGCTGCGGAGCAGGCGATTACCAGATTTCTCCATTGCGTCCCCCAACATCTATCTATCTTTGGCAGTGTGGCCACTGCTCAGCTTGTATCATGCCTTTATCATACCCTAGCACACTTTGGATTTAGGCTAAATAAGAGGTGTTTGTGCGTGGACGCCGGTCTCCTTTTCTCATGAGTTTGGTAGGTGGGAGAGCGGTATCTTCTCGCAAGGGGGCTCTGTTTCCTCTGGCAGACAAAGGATGTGTCCAAGGAAACTAAGCTGGCGATGTCTTACAAAATTTTTTGTTTAACAGGTGGATAAGAGGCTCAGTGTTGGTCAATGAATATAAGATGGTGTTTGAGACACGGTCTTTCGGTTTTATGTCCCACATAATCCAACAGCAAGAGTAGCAATGCGTGATTTGCTTCCATGTCTTGGTGATAAAGCACCCGTATTCACAGCCATAGTCGGATGGTCAAACAGGTGTGTTGAAAAAACTGACTTTTGCAGAGATGGATAATGGGAGCTTTTCCATAGACGTTCTAGCTTCCAGAAGGAACTCAATGCTTAATGCTTTGGTTTTTAGGTCGCTTGAGCACAGCAGCAGATGCCATTTTGGAGCCAAGATATTCGAAATCTGTCACATGGTTGATGGATCACCATAGACTTGAAGTTTTGGATGAGGATGACAATTGCAGTCATGTAACTCTGTCTTGGATATTTGCTTATTATGAGGCCAAGCTTTTCTGCTGCCGCTGCAGTGTTGGTCAGTGTTTGTATGTGGCACAGGAAGAGTGGGATTCAAGCAGGGGCAAATCATCAGCAAAATCCAAGTAATTCAATACTTTTGGCTGGGTATCGTTGGAGCGGCGAGGGTTAGGTGTGTTACAATGCCAGAGTCTCAGTCTGATGTGGCTTCTTCAGAGAAAGTCTACTAATATGATGAAAATGAATGGAGCTAAACTCCCCCTGAGAACTCCGGTGGTGACTTCGAAAGGAATCTGAAATGTTTCTCTACAACCATTACTGCACTTTAGAGTTGTTGTATAGCGCATTTGCGGCATTCACTACTGCTTCCGGTATCCCATAATGCAGCCATCACAGCAAACATAACCTTTCTATTGATGGAATCAAAGGCCTTCTTAAAAGTCTATTAAAGGTGACTGTAAGAGGAAGCTGGTAGTATTGGAAACCTTCCATGATTCTTCTGAGGATATGGATCTGCTGGGCACAACTTCGTTCCAGAACGAAATCCAGCCTGGTTGCCTCTTAAGATGGGGTCCACATGTCTTTAGAAGGATCTTGGTGTAAACTGGCTTGTAATTGACAGAAGAGATATTCCTCTCGATAGTTGGTCATCAGGCTAAGGTCTCCCTTCTGGGTGAGGTAGGAGGAACAATGCACTAGTGGTCCACTTGGATGGATGGAGGGAGAGTGGTGTATATACTCAGTAAAGAAGCAATGGACAACTTAGCCAATTGATCACCAAAATCTGGAAGGCTTCAGATGTAATTGCACTGTCACGTCCGGCGGCCTTATTGTCTTCATTTGGCCGATGGCTAGTAGCGTCTCCTCTGTGTTGGTTGGATTGGTTTCAATGGGCAGATCTTGAGAAGCCGGTGGAGGCAGTTCAGATAATAGTGAACCATGGCTATTGTTGAGCAAGGAACCGAAATATTCCTTCCATTCCTGCAAGTAGCGTCCTTCTCATTGTTGGTGGGGTTGCCATCTCTTTTGTTGGACTTGAATGGTTTTCTTGTCTTTACCAGATAGATTATGGATGATTTTTCCATGTGGTGGTATAACCACCCTTTGAGTCAGCCAGTTTAAGATCTCCATTTGTTTGTAGAGCATGGTGCCTCATCTGAATTATAAACTCTCATTCAACTGAGTTTAAGCCTTTTCCAAAGTTATCGGGAGCATGCTAGTACTAGATTGAAAACAAGATATCTTCTTTTGGCTTCATCCTCTCGACTTCAGCTGGATGTATTGTCAGTTACCCAGCTACGGCAGGCCACATGGTCTGCGTTTACCAACAACATTCCAGAAAAAACCTCTGCGACAGCATGTTCAAATTGGTACCATCTGGTGATTGGTGCTGAAGTATCCGTAGCATGGAGGCTTCAAATCTTATGGACAATTCCAACTGGAAATAGTCTCTTGTGGATGTATCTTGCCAGTTTCTCCAGTCGAACTTTGGTCCTATGAGAGAAGAAGTTTCCCTTTGGTAGTTCTTAGGCTGCAGACGAGCAAAGTGCTGACAATCGGTGGTCGGAGTCTAGTTCTATGGTTGTAGGCCCGGCTAGTTCCTCAGAAAGTTAAGAGTTAGACTACTTGCTGTTTATTAAGACGTGGTCCAGCTGGTGCGTTGCCCCCGCTGGATGCATCATGGTCCACTGACGCTGCTTAGGTTGGAAATTTCATATGTGCTGGACGAAGTTTATGCTCTTCACACAAGCTCACCAGTCTCTCACCATTTTGTTTGTTGTATCATAGAAAACAGTGGCGGCCTAACAACTTCGGGAAATGTGATAGAGGACTGTCATTTCCGACTTAGGCATTGAAGGTCTCGACAACCAGGTGGATGTTATGTGTTTGACCCTGTTCTAAATGGTCCTCGAGAGTATTGTAAAACTCACTCTTTTCATCAAGGTAACGCATCAGTGGGGGCTAGACAGATGTCATGTAAGGTTTGGGTTACCATGGAATGTGGCAGTTATGATCCTGTTGGAAATGGACTTCACGCTTTGCAAACATTTTAGATATGTATGGCCATAAGTATACAAAACCAGCTGTCTCTGGTTCCGTGGCTGTGCTGTGTTAAATTAACACCAGTTTTTATCATCAGATCATAGCTCTTCTGTTGCCGTGGGTTTGATTAGGCACGACGGTTCTTGGATACCAAAAATTCTACACCTGCATCGGTACAGTCCATGAATAGCTGGTGGTCCTTTCCCTGCTGGTACAAGGTACTAGTACATTGTAGGGTGGCTACAATACGAGGTTTGAAGGCAGAAGACGACCACTTCTCGGGACCATCAGTTCGTGTTGATGTGCGAGTTCCTGCTGGCCCGTCATAGAGTTCACGTGACGGGCGGCCCAGTGCACTTCGATTGAGACTTGGTTTCTTTCTTGGAATTTTCGTATCGTGATTGGTGACAGACTTGTTTCAATTCGGGCTGGCAAACTGTAGGGTGATCAGCCCTGCTAAGCTGGGTCCGGAAGTAACAGCAGCCGAATTCTACTAATTATAACGTTAGTTCGCCTATGTCCTGAAAGCATGATTGGCAGGTGAGATGCAAAAGCAATTAGTTGGCCCTACTTTAACTGTCTTGTTTTAAGCAGCAACTGTCCAATGGGCGGTGTGGGATTGCTCCTCGTACGCCCTATGCCGTTGGAAAATAATTTTATTTTCTTCATCCGCCAAGGTAATGGGACAAATACCTAAAAAACTAAGTGCAGTTTCACCTGGCATTACGAGAGACCAATAGAAGGTCTAGAAGTAAGGAGCAGAGAGAAGTCAGAGGCCCCCAACCAGCACCTACACCGATTATGTAGGGATACACCTTGCCCGACAGCAGGAGATATGTGTGTATGTACCCCTGCTGTCATCGGTGGGTCTTGACCTTCCCGGGTGAAATATGCCTCTACCTACGCGAGGGACGATGGGGTATTAACCTAGATGGTCAGGAGTTCACGAAGAAGGATAGTTAGAAAAGTAAGTAAGTACAGAATATACATACTGATTAGAGAAAGACGCTGGGCGGTAGAGGCGGCTTAAACCCCTCACTCTGGCAAAGAACATCCTCTCACCGCCTTTACCCCTGCACATCCACCCCAGTTTCGGACCCCCCCGAGCTTGTCTCTTCATACCGACCTATGTAGTTACGTCCGTTCTAGTGTTTAGCAATCAGAGGCCTTACGTGGTACCATGGCAAACCAGAGCAAAAAAAATTGACATGAATCGTCAAAAACTTTGTGACATGGGCACACTATGATGTGCAACATGTATAAACCACTATATTAAGGAAAATTTAAGGAAAAATCACTCAAATAGTTCACTGCTTCAGACCCCGTACCCCCCTTAGAGGCCAAAGACATCAAGGTAATGTGTAGTTTGCTTTGGGACTAAATGTGCTCATTAATTGAATATCATTGTATTAAAATCACAACGGTCACCGGACGGTCCATAGGGGGATGCCCGTAGTAGATTTTCTAAGGTTACAAAATTTCTTAAATTTGCACTAGATATATTGTAGGGGGACATTCCTGTCAGAGGAGGAACGTTCATGTGAAAGTAAGTGAGTATGGACACAATTTTCTTACTGAAAATGATAGATTAGGGGGTGGAGCATAAGAATCTGCCGGGTGACAGCCTGGGCATCATTGAGCATTTGAGAAATCAAGATGGCTGCCATAAATGATAATTTCCTATTCAACCCTATATTATCAAAAACTATGGAGTTACAGATTACATAGGATCCAATGAACAAGTGTATGGCTCTTGTAACATTAAGCATACTTCAATTCAAAATGAAAGCATTCAATATTGGGTTGGTGATGGACATCATTTGTGGTATCATTGATTTTCAGGAGAGTAATAGAAAATTCCAGGTGAATGGTGTGAATCCTATCATGGACATGACTGGAAAATCATAGTTTCACTAATGATGTCACTGGTAGTGTATTTTTTTTATGGTTCATGTTATTGGAAATGGAGTCCCATAAAGATTTGGAGTAGATTTTTCATCTCATTCCTGGGACCTTTAAAATATGCCCTATAACAACAAAAACCTGCGATAATTAAAAACTTAAAAATATTTTTTGAGTTTGAGTTTGGGGTTTGTTTTTGTATTTTTTGATACTTTAAAATTGTAACCAGTACGTCAACAGATGGAAGCTAAGACTAACGTGAACATCTTCAAAAAAAAATACTGAACAAATTTCTAAGTATGTACACCTTCAAATCGAAATAAATTGTGTCAATGACATTAGAAATGTAACTTGTGATCCTAACCAATGTACACATACATTTCAATTGTTAAATGCGCCAAAAATCGAAATAAAACTAATTTGGTTGCAAAGTTTGTCAAAATACCAAGGAATTACATTTTTCACCTATATTGCACTCAGTTTATTAATTTGACCCATTTTTATTATTGGGATTTACTGGTATCATGGTTATGACCACAATACTACATGTCTAATGCCTTCTTTCCATAATTATGTCTGTATTTCAAATTTTATACGGGTCCACAATCACAAAAATGTGCTCCTTTTTGCGAAAATTAACCGAAACGGTGAAATTAAAAATTTTACCCCGGTTAACGGAAAAAATTCAAATAAAAAGGCTATTTAAGCGTTCAGATTGTACGCTAAATGGGAACAATTTTTTAAGCCACCAAAATGATTTAAATCATGATTACCTCTGCAATAATGACCGTAACTGGCGCTTAAAAAAATACAAGATGGATGCCACTATTATGCAAATAGGTGAACTATGACCTTGAATTATATATTTTTGTCGGTATCCCATATGTTTATTATGAAAATAAATGAATTAATATGTCTTGTACAGCCGAATGAAAAATTATGGTAGCCCACAACCCAAAGGAGCAAATGGAAAGGAAATGTTGATTCATCTCGCGTGAAGAGACCAGAGGTCGTCACACAGAAATTAGGCAAAACAAATACACATACAAGGGAAAGACATCCAGAAGATTAAAAAGAATCACAAGGAGATGGGAGGGGTTTATCCAGAAACACAACACACAGGTGACGAAATGACTTGAGAAGGGCAGCCGAAAAGAGAAAAAGAGGAGAGGAAGTACAGAAAAGGCGTTGGAGAGAGATGACATTTCAGGGTACATAAAGACAACAGCTTGGTTAAGAGGGGGCAAGATGAAAACCCAAGATTGGCAATGCTGAGAGGTGCGGCTTACCACACAGCAGTGAGAGTGATAGCCTGATGAGTCTGGGTCTGGGAAAAATACTCTGTTTTTTCAATTGATTTCTAATTTAACATTCGTAAACTCGTATCAATATCACATTATAAACTTAAGAAAAAAACTGGGTCTTGGGAAAAAACCTATATTTTTTTTTAATTGATATTTTAAGTTTAGCATTCGATCAACTCAGTTTATCAATTATCAAATGATAAACTTATTTTTTCAACTATGGTTTTCCAATGAGGAAACCCCTCTTTTTTCAAGTTGATAAACTGAGTTATCGGTGATAACCCAATTTTTCCACCTCGTTTTTCTGATATAGGTGATCTAGTTAGGTACTAAACAAGTTGATGACTTATGAAACAGTTTATAAAAAGAGCAAAAATCCGAAGGTTGTACTTTAGGTTACAATCGTCAGTGATGCAATCGGCATCAGATCCCAATCCCACAGGCCTAATCCCTCGATAAGTTTATTGGGAATTTGATGATGTCTGTCAGTGGTGCTGGTATGTGGTCTGACATACACCCATTACCTCTTTTAGCTTCAAAGAAATACTTTAGATACCCACAATATTATATTATAGTAATATTGCTTTTACGTGAAAACGTTTTAATGGAACAAACATACACGAAATGCATACAAAAAAAAGATTTGGAGGACAGGCGTCTTGACCACCTCAGCTGTACAAAATCAATACAGCTAATCTCATACTGAAAAGCAAATAAAATTGATCCGTGGTTTAATGGCAAATATCGTGCCAGGAATGTAAAAATCTCCCAAGGGGTAGAGGTAAAACGTTCATCATAACTAAAACACTACAAGGCTACTTTGTTCCATTTATAAATAGCTCCTTTGTTTTGCTATCTCGTCAAAAAGAGAACAAAAAGATAGGGAAATGCAAATCGTCGAAGGTAGGAGGAAAAGATGTCAGGAATCCTGAGAAAACATTTTCCTAATTGCAACGGTTGGGGACATCCGTATTTGGCGAGTATCGTTTGGAAAACCGTTTTAAGAAAAAATATTAACTACTTACATTCTTATGCGTTTACTTTTTTTAATTTGATAAATTAAAAAAAGAAAAAACCTAAAAAATTAAAAAAAAATAATAAAATTATGATATTGGCTATTGCAGATGCAGAAATTAAGAACAGCTATGCTTCTTAAAAATAAGAGCCATTAGAGTAATTTGGCTTCAAGTAGAACAAGATTCAATATAGACATCATCGTGTGTTTAATGACCCTTAATGTTTTGCATTAATAAGTTGAAGAACTTACGGATAGTGTTCCGATCGTCTTCGGACTCCCAGACTTGACCGGAAGAAGCATCAACTTGATAAAGGACGTAATTTTCTCATTGTCGTCCGAAATTTACATTCTCGAAATTATAGCAAAAAGTGGATTCGTCACATGTTCTTTTTTTTTTTCATTAAACTTCTCAAAGATCGTTTTGAATGATTCCCATCATATGTTGATCCTAACATTTTGGTGAGTCGTAAGAGTCACTGAAAAGATCTGCTTTTGATCAGGTGTGTCCAATGTTAGGGACGTTCTACAAACAAAATGGCTGCCCACCCGATGCACTGTCGATGGCCAATGTAAGGTTGTGCATCAATTGTAGTGCCAAAGGTATTGCCATAGGGAGTGATAGGCATAGCCATGATATCCCATGGCAGGCACACTTAGGTGTGAGAAAACATATGACAGAGTTAGGAGTCATTTTTTGGTGGGCCTACACTCAGAAAGATGTGTCTGAGTATTGTAAGTATTGTAAGTTCTGTGATAGCCAGTTTCTCCGAGCTTATATATACATTATTACCAATTTACTTTCTCGGGTTGTATCATTTACTTGATCCTCGCGTGCATTGAATTGAGTTTCGCTTCGTCATAGATTCTGCTAGAATCATGCATATAAGGCCCTCCCATTCTGTAATACAAAAAATATAATTACGGCCGCTTGAAACTCTGAAATAAAGACTGAAATACATTAGTGCTCGTTCACTGGTATCCACATTAACACAGTCCTCTGTGGCCCAGTGGTATTTCTCACGCCTAGAAAGCGAGAGGCTCCGGGTTCGAGACCGTGTATTTTTCGTCTTTATTTAGTTCTGTGCTCGCCAGTTTCTCCGAGCTTCTATATAATATTGTAAGACTTGTCACACATGTCAAATGGTGGGGAAGCCCAATCAGAAAATTCCTACTGCTCCCTTGCAACCAATACCAGCATTGATGAGCCATTTAATAGGGTGTTAGTAGATTGCGTAGGACCACTTTCAAAGACCAAGTCAGGAAATCAGTATTTACTGACCATCATGTGTGCTTCCACCAGATTCCCTGAGGCTATACCCTTGAGAAATATTAGGGCACAGAATATAGTGAAAGCTCTAACAAAGTTTTTCACCCTGGTGGGCCTTCCAAAATCAATTCAGTCTGATCAAGGATCACATTTCATGTCAGGTTTGTGATTGACCAGTTGGGAATTTCCCAGTACAGTTCTTCAGCATACCACCCAGAATCTCAGGGGGCCTTAGAAAGGTACCACCAAACATTGAAAACAATGATCAAAACCTATTGTTTTGAATTTGAGAGGGATTGGGATGAGGGAGTTCATCTCCTGCTGTTTGCTACCAGGGAGGCTGTACAAGAGTCATTAGGATTTAGTCCATTTGAGTTGGTGTTTGGTCACAAATTGAAACTACTGACAGAAAAGTGGTTGTGTGAAAATCCTGATGTGGATTGGTTAGACTATGTGTCTCAATTCAGACACAAATTGCCAAATAAAATCTCAAACAGAGCCAGGCAAAAATGAAAACATGGTATGACAAGGATGCCAGGAACAGAGTATTCAAACCAGGTGACAAAGTTTTGGCACTTTTTCCAATACAAGGACATTTTTTGCAAGCCAAGTATTCTGGACCACATGAGATTGAAAACAAAGTGGGAGACCTTGACTATGTGATCAAAGCACCAGGTAAAGGCTATAGTTATGTCAAATAAATATACTCAAAGAGTATAATGAAAGATGTGATAACGTAAAGCCTGCGTGTGTAGTGTCAGCCAATGGTGTGCAATATGACATCACAGAGTCATACCTGAACAAGACAAGCACTGTAAACAACAGAAAATTAGTATGGTGTCAAATTGCAAATTCGGACATACGTCATACTTGCCAATTGAGACAAGAAACTAGGTCCACCTCCCTAAGGGTCCAAAAAGTGAATTGAAAGAATTACTTCACAAGTGGGAAGATATATTTCCTGAATGTTTACCCCGTTGAGAACCATGTCATAACTCATGACAGTGATGTAAGGTTAAATCGTCCGTCCTCGAACCAATCGGCCGCCTGATGAACGTGGCCGGAGCACTGTCCAGCAGATCGTAAAACTCACAAATGATATTGCGGAAAGCTTTGAAAATCGTCGTAAACAGGCGTCCATCTTGGTTGACCCTTACTGCATATGACACCCGTGTGGCACCAGGGCCTGACACTCAACATTCTCAGGAAATCCCGATCGTCAACCCTGTACAATTTCATATGTAACATGCCTTGCAAAACCGTAGCTTTTTCTCAAGACTCAGTGATGGGCAATAGTAGTCGTCTGCTTCGTCTGAGGAACGGAGTACCACAAGATCTGTACTGGCTCCCATACTGTTCAACTTGTCTATCACGATTTACCTCAAACAACATCTAGACAATATGTCTATGCCGACGATCTTGCCTCCTCCACTCGGACAGCAGATGGACAGAAGTAGAAAGTACACTTTACTGCAGATAGGGCCCTACTTGCAGCAGATCTCAAGACCTGGAGACTGACTGAAGCTGAGCGAAGGCAAGACCACCGCTACCGCCTTCCACCAAACACCAAATGGGCTCATCGCCAGCTTCAAATCAACCGCGCAATGGACGCTCTGCCATACAATCCCTACACCACCTATCTGGGAGTGAAGCTTGACCGTCAGCTTACTTACCGGGCAGCACCTCGAGTCCGTAATGCGCCAATGAATCTTCGAGGAATAACCTCTGTGCCTACTTGGCTGGATCCTCATGGGGTGCCATGCAGCCCAACGACTCTACGCACCACCGCCCTGGCTCTGGTCTACAGCGCTGCTGATAATGCCGCCCCAGCATGGTGCAACATCCTCACACAAGAAGCTGGACACATTACTCCAACGATACCTTGAGAACCATTAACTGGTTGCCTCCGTCCTACTTCATCTGTTTTCTAGCTAAACCACTGCTTTCAGGCATTGCACCTGCAGGCTTCGGAAGAAAACACCACAACGCACAAACTAGTGAATAAGGGCCTGCTAGACAACAAACAAACCTGCTGCATAACACGTTAAGAATCACACCAGCTCGGCAGACAGAGACTGCGCTCGCGCCGACCTTTCTGCGCAACTCTGCTCAACTCTCTCCCAGCTCCCCATTCAACTCATTAATCGACATGGAATACTGCCTGGGCTAGAACCCAAGACGTCACTCAACTCTCTATATACACCTATGACAGAACTACCCGACCTGATAGCAATCTTCCCACGCAAGTGATGGGTCACCTTAAACCGGATTCGCACGGAGTCGGTTCTCTTCAACAGCAATATGCACCGATGGGGGTTTGCGGCCATCGCCAGCCTGCCAATTCAATGTGGTTCTCCATCATAGACTGCAGCTCCCACATTCTCAATGAGTGCCCTACCTTTCGCCCACCGGAGAATAGACTTCTCAACCCCGAACCAATCAACCTGAGCGGCTCCAACGTTACACATATTTAGCTGCTGCCTCATAAACCAAAGAAAAGTGAATCGGATCCGATAAAGCAACATCCTATGGGGTGAATCCAATCAGATTTCACATAAATTACAATCTATCTACATTTCATCACCTCACATTATAACTTCATGGGGAATTACTTTTTTGCAACAAGTTTTGATCTCAAAGCATAAACAAGTTGACTCATTTTCTAATTTACATCTTGGAATTTCCATTTCCCCTATTGTGCAATCTATCTAATTGTAAATAAACATGCGTGACCATGCATCAGTACAAAAAAATCGGTGTTCATTTTTGACGTACATCACTGCTCTAATTTGCCGATTTTTAGCAATGTTGAACCGAGTTGGAACAAGATTTCAGCATAATCGCTCTCATATACACTAATAATTTTGTTTGTGAATCAAAAAAAAGATTATTTTTAGGGCCGTTAAATTTCAAAAATTCTTGTCGCTGAAAATTCGTCACCTTGCACTCATTTAAAAACAATAGGCCTACAGTCAATTTACGTAAAGTATTGTTTGTTTTATGAATCACCCTAATAATTTTCTTTAGGCCCTATGTTTGTGCTTATTTTGTTGTGCTTGGGTATGATAAAATCGTTATTAGGTGAGTGTTGAGGTGACACGGATAATATCTGGTCTCGGATTCTGTATCTGTATCTGTACAGACTCCTCGACTATAATCCGTATCACCCCAAAACTCACCTAATAACTAATAATACCCGCATTGCATCATACACCCGTGCCGAAGCCCCTGGTATACTATTCTTATTTTCCAATTTTAAAAAATTCCATCGTTCAGATCACTGCAAAATTAAGGGAGTCAACTAATAAGATTCAGATGTTTATTACATAAAAAATGATCTGAACGACAAAAATTTTCAAATTTGACGCTGAACTTGGTTTAACATTTCAATAGAAAATGGTTACAATCATAATGATAGCATGTTAATAAACTTCACATTTTACTGATTTTTGTTTGAGATGAGACTATTTACTTTTGTTTACTTTAAATTCAGTATTCAACAATTTGTTACGGGGAATTTTACATCAAATTCAGGGTTGACTTTCAAAAAGAGGAATTAGATGAGGATTATCATTATGGAGTGTTGGCAAGTGTAAAACGGAAGTAGGTAAAGCAAGCATGAACTCCCCTTAAATTAGCGATATTTTAGAAAAAATCTAGAAACAATTTTAGTTTGTTCGCTGGTGGTGTGCAGCTGATGCATGTAAACACGACAGTTCCATACCAAAACAAAGCTGTCATGAACCTTCGGCGATTTTCGGAATTATCTTTATGGACCAAACTTGTAGAATTATTATTTAAATTCTGGCTCGGAAAAGCCTAGCTGGCATCTTAGATTTCAAAACAAGTTCCCATTTCAGAACTACTAATGTTTTATATAATCTTGAACTTATGACTTTATAATAATTCAATCGGAATGCTTAGCCTCGGTTGAGAGATTGGCTTGACATTTCTTTTTGTGCGATCAGTCTTTGTACAATTTGAAGAATACAGAGACAATCACGACAACCATAAAACATTTCTCCGTCTGCAATTATTTCTTGTAAGTTAATCAAATGGTATTAGTTAATATTCTTGTTTCTTGAGGTCAAGCTGTATATTTTTATGACAAGAAGAGAAAGCATGGGTTGTTTCTTTCAAATTTATATGCTCGCTACCAAGGTTTTTTGTCTCATATTATTAATTCCGCTCAGGCTCACGTATCTCGCTACAATATCTTATCACAAAAACTTAAAGGTGCGTGTTCCGATCGTCTTTGGGACCCCCCCCCCCGATTTACCCGGAAGTAGTATCGATTTTGATACCAGATGAAAGGCCGTATTTTTCTCAATGTCATCCTGAAATTTTCGCCCTCAAATACATTTCATTACCAAGATATAGACAAAAAAAACCGCCGTTTTAGTGGTTAACCATCAGTATTAGCACAGTATTGGATAGGGCTTTGCAACATGCGTTATTGCGTCTACCATCAAAACCGCAAGGTTGTTTCCCACGGTACTTGATGGGGGTGTATGTGCAAGTTCCAGGGTCTCATATCAAGTAGAGAACACAATACACATAAATCGGAACAAGCACCTTTAATCCTTTTTTTATATCGTTTCACAAAATAAAGGACGAAACACTCCCGAGAATACTAAAAGGACTCCCTAAAACCTCTCGGGTGAACTAAAGGTAGCCTTTAAAAATGTATGATTAGGAAAGCTGGAATGTTCTTTATATGGTACTTATGTGGAAGAAATCACATTTTATTTTGTTCGGGCATATATACATTTAAAAAGCATAACAATATTGAGCAAAGGGAAAAAGGGGGCACAAATTTTATCTAACAAATACAAATATAAAGATAGGTAAACATTTAAATGATAATACACCAAGGATAACCCTTAAGCTAAAATATTAATTTCCAAATGGGTCCTTATTGAGATATACAACATCATCAACAAAAAATCAAACAATATATACATTAAACACCAGCCCCCCTTAAAACATGATTACTTAAGAAGCAATACATCCACGTGATCAAAGGGTGAGTTTTTTGCATCTTTTTTTAAATTGTATTTCCTTGTCGGTGGTTTAGAAATTTTTCAGGCACCCTGTTTCAGTCTTTTATAGAATTATAAATAAAAATAGCAGCTCTAGGTTTTTTTTTTTTTATCTTTGTCACTTGAAAGTTAAAATTATTACCCCTCTATTATAGGCGATGAAGCTGAAAAGCTTTGATTTACCTTTTGTACTATATTGAAATCGATCTTGCACCATCAGCAATCTGTTGGTTTAATTCAAGACCAAGGTAGACTGATTTCTTTTTCGATTTAATACCTACCATCATTCATACAACAAAATATCAGTTAATGTTCCCCGCTTATTTTCACATCCAATCAAAACAATAATTTTGTTTGACGACTTTTTTCTATTTTTCTTTGATATCAAGGTCCTTGAAGGTTTATTTGTTTAGGATTTATCCTTATTTTCATCATTAATTTTTGATCAACCATATAATGGCTTTTGGCATTTGTGATGTCATGTGAACCTGGTTATTACCAACTTAGGTCAGGTTTATATGCCTGTCCTTCTTTTCGAGATCACGCCAAAGCACCTATCCGTTCATGATGATCACAAGAATCTCAGCAAGATCCAAGGCTCCGAATGCGTTTTTGATTCGGACTTCCTTAACAGAGAACGGATTTGGTTCCTTTTATAAGAATATGACTTATTTTAACAATACTTCTTGAGAAAATATGTAATGATCACTGACGCCATATGGTATCGCATATTAGCTGATGTTTTCATATATTGCATAATGGTCAATAGCTGGACTTTGAGGTAGCAGTCACTCTTGTCGGCGTAATATCAGTTGTCTGAAATCTGACATAGTAAGCATCTCAGAGTATTTCTTATAATGTGCACCATGGCGAAGACTACACATTTTCACGTTTCCCAAATAATGACATCAGAGTCATTTGGAACTTTGTCCATTAATTGATCTAACTTATTAATAAAATCCATTCTGATTGTGTTTGAGAACGATAGCAAACACCTGTAATAATTGTTTTGATTTTGGAAACAATTGTCCCACCCACCGATTCAAACTACGTTCACGTAAATCTGATTCTTTGTTAAAGCTAAGGAGTTTCACATAAATGCAGACCCCTCTCTATTACGATCGTTGCGAATCACTGAAAGCCCTGGCCAAGAATCTAATTTTTTCAGTTTGTATCGTATCATCAAAGCCAGCTCTTCACTTCAAGGGCATTAGGCATCGATAATGCGAGAGAATCGAAAAATGTGGAAATGCATGTTTGTTAACTTATTAATCAGGGATAATTTTGTACAATTCCATATAACGGGCTACTGCTTTAATGTAGAAACCAACCACCATACAGCCTGTCCACCTTCAAAAAAATGGTACAATAAAACACCGATTTTTTTCAATATTTATCTCAATATAAATAGTCCTCGTTTTGTAATCACATTCAAGAGAAAATACCGGCTTTGCCAGGATTTTTTGTTCAATCTCATTGCTGTTTGCAATCGAGAAAAAACTCCAGTTTACCTACTGCGGAACACAGGGATCGAGTTTGTGCCACTTCTGGTTGAGGACAAACGTGAATGAATTGTTAACATAAGTTATTCACACTTGAGCAGATATGAACATCCTTTAAAAATGGGATTAACTTCATAAAGAACCTCTAAAGTTCTTATGGTGGGGAAGTTTGACATAGTTCTGGCTGTAAGATAAAGTTATAACATTCGACATACTGTTCTTGTTAAAGAGAACCATGAGCGTAACGCCGGCATCATGAAACGCAAATCCTACAACATTTGATACTTTGCTCCAAATTCAATTTTTATTGACTTCAATAATTAGTAAATGCGCAAAAGTGGCAAATATTCTAAAACATCCTAAACCATTTCCTTTGGATTTGAGTGTTATTTTGGTTGCAATTGACATTCCTTCTGGCCAGATTTTAACCATACCATTTTGAAATAATTCAAATTCCCTTTCCACATTGACGTGGCACTAAATATTTGTATTGTTTATTATTTATGAAAAGATGATATTTATCATGGAAACTGGATTATGTTTACTATTAAAACTTGTGTCTATCAACTAGACTTCTTTTGTTTACTTTCCAGCTGTGTTTTTGTTTCTGTTTCTCTTGTCAAGTTGCAATCTTTTGTTTTGAGTTTTAAGACAGCATGGCAAACTGGGCGAAGCACTCTGCCCATGCTAAAAGTGGTCACACAAAATCGATTTTGGTGTTTCGCATTAAATTGATTATATTCTGGATTGACAAAAGCAATAAATGACAACCACCATTGAAAGCCTGTTCTTTGTTCTTTAATATTATGTAAGAAGGACTTATTTTGAAAAATTTCATATTTTAACACAAATTTTTTTCTGATTGTACCATTTTTTTTAGACAGGCTTAGTAAAAAAAATAAGTATTTGAAGAAATTTGTCATACGTTACCAGCATATAGACATACAGCGACGGCGTCTCAAATCTGCACTAAACAGCTGATTGTTGGTTTCCACACCAGTACAGAATAACAAAGATCCATAATGTTTGTGTTTGGGTCAAACTGTATCGATCATGGTGGCCAAATAAACCTGAAAATCTGTGATATTCACTAGAAAGGCTGTTTTGATCACAAGTCCGGAGTTTGAACGCACGTATAGAAATTACAGATCAGATAAAAAGTACTCACTTGTCTTTAATACCGGATTTTCAAGCCAACCATTGCAGGTTATGTTCGCATATCCATTGCCAATAAAAAAAATATAAAAATATGAATTTTGAGATTTTTTTTCGATGTTTTCGGATTAGCAATCGCTGCTAATCCCTTAATGCAAAACACTAGATTGAATATCAAAGCAAGAAGCTTTAATTCCAGATTTTGGGCATAAGAGATCGAGCTTTAAGTGGAATACAACTGAAACACTTGTTATACATTCAGTCTCCCTGGGTAATTCGGTAGCTGATAACCAAGATTGTGCATTTTGTCCAAAATGATTGACAGAAAAAACCAAGAAAGACGCAGCAAGTCAAGCAAGGGGAGAGAGAGAGAGAGAGGAGAGAGCCAGGGAGCAAATAAAGAAGGCGAAATAAAAGTCTGAAAGGAGATTGAACAATATTTATCTATAAACACAAAAGAGGGAAATGAAAAGAAAGACAAACACAAAGAACGGAAAAAATGAAACGAAATATGACACATGAAAAACAAAAACAATCATAGAATGAAGTAATAAAGCAGCATAAATAGAAAAAAAAGGCAAAGAAAGCTTGGAAGGAAACAAGTGAGGTTGGAAGAACTAGTAAAAGAGAAGAAATAAAGAAAATAAGAAGTCGAGTAAGTAAAGGAAGGAATTAAGTAAAAAGTTAAAGTAGAAATATAGAGAATAAATAAATAAAAAAAGATAACAAACATTATAAAAGAAAGTGGAAGAGCGGGAGGTAGGAGAGAAGAAGAAAGGGAGAAGGAAGAAAGTGAGGAGGAGAGAAGCAAGAGAAAACTAAGAAATTACCGGTAGTTTGTAACTCCCAAAAGAAATGAACCTTTTTAATACCCAAAAAAAAAGGCTATACCGCATGTTTATGAGTCCCTTTACCCAGAAATTCTTGACTAGCGTACTCTATTAATAAAATGGAAAAGGGGCCCGCTACTCGAGAAGCCCGCTACCTCAGACAATTCTGACAATCGGGCCCTTTTAATAAAGGAAAAAGAGGCCTACTATTCAGAAAGCCCGTTACTCATAATGAGAAGGCGCGCTACTCAGAATATGCTGAATAGTGGGCCTCCTAATGGGTGTATCTGAGAATTGGATCTTTTAGGTAACGGTTGATTCTGGCCTAAGGATAGCCCTTTGGCAAAGGATTTCGTTTAATACAAAAGGCCCGCTATCGAAAAAATAAATTATGGTTAAAAGGAACGCCCTACCTATTCTAAACTATGTAGTCATATTTTTTGGCCTTCATCGTGCCGCAAACATCAGTAGGGTTTATATTTTCCAATATTGATAAGATAAATGAATTAGCCTAGTAATGATGTTTTGTTGTGTTTATTATTTCTCTCTATTGTTTTTAAATTTAAGTTATTCTAATGAGACTATTTTTCTTCATAGCATCACTTATCATCATATTTCAACGTGAATTTTCCTGGCTCAATGGGTCGTTCAGTATAAAAAAAAAATAAGTGTACAGATTTTGAATATATTCAAAATTTTGGTCCGCGCGGTAGTGGTAACTAAGTCAATTGAGTATCATGCTGTAAGAAAATCTGGGATTGGCAGAACAAATACTAGAAATGGATCACAAATGGGGGGGGAGAGGAGGGAGGGGGTGAACGAAATTGTAATCACACACAATCGTCGAGATCTTCATAGATAGTTTCCGGGCAATTAAAAAAAAACTTTAGTTTATCATAAATAAATTTTTTCGAGTATGTAAGGTTATCTCAGATCACTAGGTGAATATATGTTGACTCAGTATGGCATTCTCTTTACTGCCTGGTCAGGTCAAAACCTATCTCATATTGCAATGTCTCGATAAACGTGACCTTGACTCCCTATAATGTTAGGAGGGAGTACATTCCCTTAGGTTAGCTAAAAAGCTTCGTCAAGTGATCTCCTTCCCCTACCAAATCAGATGTCATGGACATAACCTTCATAGTGCTATAAACCACCGCAATTGCATTCAGAAACGACTCTTTTTCAAAAGAATCGCATCCATAATTGTATTTTGTAAGTGCCTTACTATGTGTGCCTTTTTTATTGATTGGTGGTATATTTATTGTGTTTAATTGACTTATTGGGTTTACTAATTATCGGGATTTAGATTGTGTAAGGGTCAACGACGTGACAGATGCCCTTAAACTGCCAATTTAGATGCACTTTTGAACAAGATCACAGACGGACCACTGCATTGGATTAGGGGGGTGAATTGCCCCTATATCTACAAGACAACAATGCTACCGCAGAAATCCTTGTTGCGGTGATTGTCAGATTTAACATATGTAGTTATAATGTGAAATTCCATGTAATTTGATTGAGGCTCACATATTGGAATTGAATAAACTGGAGATAATATGAAAAATACGTTCTAACTTTTCTACAGGGACATAAAAATGAAAACAACAACATAACTCCATATTTTTTAAACTATCCGACAGGGTACACATTCCTTGTGATGACTAAGATAGTCCTCCACCCACCCTAAAATCCATGAATGACAAAATGTACATGATGAAAAACCTTCATTAAGGATGTCTATAACGGGAATCGAATTTTAGCGTAAATGAACACCCAAAGCTTAATCGGCATCATCTACCTACAGTGGAAATAGCAGCAGCACAGTGGATCCACTCTACCTCTCGTGCGAGTGGCTCTCGCTCAACATATCAATAAAATTTACAAAATTTTCTGGATGCGTATTCCACTTCGCATTTATTAATGTTTCATTTCCATTTTCAAAAAAATCACCTTAAAAGAGTTCATTTTTTATGCATTCAAGAACTTGTGTTTCACAACGGCAATTAGTATATCAGCTTCGATTACGCACATATATGGTAAGGGCTGGAGTTTGTCATTTTATAGATCAGGATATGAAAGACAAAAGGTGTAATTTCACAAACAACGGTTTAGACGCAGTACATGTGTATTTCTTTTGAGAATGTAATTGTTGGACAACTGACGTGTGATGTAGGAAATACATTTAACGTACTACGCTTTTCTATACATATCACATACCTTTATTTTGCAGTGCCGATGTAAGCGTGTTTTAATAACAACGCAAAAATATTAGATATAGGAAATGGAGAACTTAACGACCGACTACCAACGCTTTCCACCCAGAGAGAGATTTAGCAAAAACGTCAATATCTGTTTTAAACATCACATCCTCGCTAAACGCAAACGAAATGACGATTTGGTTTCAATCTCGCATCTTATTGCAAACATAGTCTATGTCCCCATGGACAATATTAGTCCCATGCAGTAAACGTGTCGAACACGGTAATAGTCAGTTTCTGTTCGCGCTGCACAAACTTGTCACAACAAATACCCGAACTTATCAGTCTGAGCAGTTGTTTAAAAAAACCACAAAACCCGATTTAGTGCGAATAGTCATTGACCTTTTCGTCTCTCAACAGTACTTGATAAAAATCAAAGTACGTAGAATAAACTGTTGCAGATGTCGCTGAACCAATTGAAACTTGGAGAACTATTGGTTTATTTGAACGGTCTAAGTCAATAGCTGCCTTTGTCGAAATTCCCATCCAGATATACTATTATGCTAAGTCATTGGTCAGTGGTCCTGAAGAACCATTTCAAGAGCTATTTACTGACTCAGGGAACGAAAAATCAATCCTACACACACTGTTAAAGTCTCAAGGTTGTTCTTAATTTTACCAGCCTTTACCTTTTAAATTATGGGTAAAACCGCGATTATTTATTCAGTAATCTTCACGCTTTATTATTACCATTACCTATATCTAACCTAAAAATTACCATTTGGAAGCATAAACCTGTCAATAAACAGTGGCTAAAAGAAAATACTACAACACATTTGAAAAAAGGTAGTATTTATACGCGACCGTTATTATATTTTTCCGTAATAATTTCCGTTCTTTTGTAACTTAACTTGTTTTAATGTAAAATACGACTAATGAAAATCGTTCTAACCTATAAAATGTGTTAATAACGTCGTAAGTAACGTCATTATAAAATACAAATCTTATTTTCCCCGTCATTTTAAAATAGTTTTAAAAACTCTTTTCCTCTTTCCTCCTTTTTTGGGTATTTATTTAGTTTTAATTTTAAAAAGTAGTACACACACACACACCCACACACACACACATTATAGATATATATAATATATGATTATAATAATATATATATAGGATATATATTTATATATATTATATATATTATTATATCTTCTTATTTTATTTTAGCATCTGCTATCGTACGCATTGTAGTGTTGTGGATAAGGTTTAGGACTTGTATAGTCTTAAGGCCCTGGTTTGAACCTATGGAGGTACATGTAATGTGTACTACCAGATAAAACAAAGTGTATAAACTGGTTTAAATCTTATCTTCTTCCCGTTTTCCCATTTGTTCATTGCCTTTTTCCCTCGCAAATTGTTTGCCCTGAAATTTAACTTTTTTACACCAAAGTGGTGTACGTAATACAAACAACGTTTGTATGGCTATATCTACAACGTGAAATTTGGTCAGAGGATTGTATAACGGTTTACTTTCTTATATTATTTAAACAAGTCAAAAACCAAACAATAAAGTTGGAAGCTGAGATTTTTAGTACGCCGTTACGTTCCCCTGCAATGGTTTCCCGTATTTTTTACGGGCTCCAGTTTTTTACGTTCTGTCATGTAGTGAGTCCCAGCTGCTAGGCAAATGCCCTGTTTTTTTACAGGTTTATTTTTTACAGTGTAGTACGAATGCATCCTATACATGTTGCACTCCTTCTTGCCCTCACATGACATAGATTTTTAAATGACCAACTTTACAATTATAGAGGGGATAAATTTCTAAAATTGTCCCAATCTTTATGTGGAAGAGTTTAAAGTACATTTATTGTCAAAGATACTTTCGACAGATGCCTTTTAAGGTCCACTTCGTGCCCTAGTACTTTTTTTTTGTTAATGGTTCGCTAGACCGCAATTTTCCCCGAACCACACGTAGGTGGCGTACTCACGACTAGGGCTTTGGCGAACTCTCCTCAATAAGTTTCGTAGTGAAATACCCGGTAAGTCTAAAACGGGACCCCATATCTCATGCTTTGGTAGCTCCAACATTTAACATTGTATCGCATGGACGCCTAATTGTTTCAACAATACCTAATTTGACCGATTCGGAGTAATTGTTTAGATTTGACAATCGAATCATTATTCTCACGCAAAAGTGTAAATTTATAATGTTTTTGACGTTGTTGTTTTTAATTAGGAAGGTTTTTTCAAAACCATATATTTTAATAAAATAACAGAAATACCCGGAATCCCTCGTGGCGGAGTGGATAGATTTCTCTCCCCGTGGCAATGCGATTCCAGGTTCGAATCCCCGACGGGGCCGTAATTTTTTTTTCCCTTCCCTTTCAATCATCTTCCTAAATTAAATAATTTTAGGCCACTAATGGTAATTCAAAGTACTAATTAGTTTTTTTCATCATTCTTTTTTTTCGGCGAAAATACGTGGTTCGTAGCCGTATCAATGAATAGTTTCTACACTCGTAGGGGGCCTACACTAACGAAAAATTATTGTGAATACCGTACCAAAGGGGTGGGTGAAAGCTGGCGATTACACTAAGGCAAATATTATCACATGAATGATGTGTGATTGAAAAACATCCGCAAAATCGGTAGGTGAGAGGATGCATTCCCAGTGTGGGTAATGCATCCTCTCCCCACCAGAATCCATTCATCACAAACAATCATTCTCCGTACAGGACATAACACAAAATTATGTGCAAACATCAAAACAGTTCAAGACATGTACCAGAACATTGAAATCCCTTCAGCATGCCTTCAACAAACACCCCAGGGCCCTTTGAAGTTATTTGGAATTTCATATTGATGAGATTCCATGTGCATGTATTTAGGATTTGCACATGTCTATAACCATCAATGCCCCCCCCCCCAGCGCCCGCGGGGGAGCGCCACACATCCATAAATGTACAGCTTGCCCCCTTCATCTGGCCATGACCAAACACATGGCATCTAGGCCTATCTCTGGATATCCTCAAGTAAAGGTTATTTTCCAAATTTTTCAGTTGATTCAAAAGTGGGCGTTTTGATGTTCATACGCAATATCATCTCTTCCTCCTCCTCCATCTTTCCACTACTGGATCAAGTTAAAAGATGATATTAAAATATGAGCCAGTCCAAGGCTTTTGTCCCGGTGCTTATATAGGGGAGAGGAAACTTAAAGGTGCTCGAGAGATTCCACATATCATGTGTCCCTAAAAAAGCGAAAGTACTGATTTTTTTTAATTTTTTAGGTTTTTTCTTTTTTTAAAAATATCCCCATCTTGAAAGGATTAAGCTGAGAATGTCTTCTTTGATACAACAATTGGTGAAATAATTTTATTTCGGATATAGGAGCAATACGAATTCAGCCTATGTTTTACATCATTGAAATCTAAGCAAATCAAAACACGTTTTTCTCTCACTTTTAAGACATTTTTTGTATCGAAACACAAGGTAAGAAATCCCATTGAGGTGTCTAATCTATATGAATTAAACTATTCGACACAAAATCTTTCGGTGCCTCAAAATCTCTTGTTGCCCTTTAAAAGCTGACTCATAGATGTCCCGGGAGGGCACCCTCAATTTTCAAACAATTGTGTTTTTGCATATCCATAATGCGGGCCCATATACTACTCCCTGTGTGAAATAGCTAAGCTCAAATCGAAGTCCTTCATATAGAAAAGCACAACTTTTGTTTATAAATTTCCGGATCCCAGAATTTTTGTTATACCCAGTATCCTATGGCGCTATATAGTACACATAAATTTTCACAGGGGACCCCAAATCCGATTCATCTCAACAAACTTTTGGGGATTTGGCATTTTAGGTGACTATCTTTAGTTCTATATGACCTATTTTTAATAAATTCACAAAAAATTAGTTCAAAAATCTCTGAGTGAATTCTTTTAAATCCGTCTGTTATACATAGATTTATCATCAGTGAACTCCGCACAACAACCTAGTTCAGTAATGCACAAACATGAGTACCCCAAATGAACCTGATTGCATTATGACAAAATTACTTAAAGCGGCACATTTTACACGCGGGGGGTCCTGGCACAGGGGGCACAACGAAGGAAAGGGGCACGTGAAGAAGGGGAATGCCCAAGCGAGGGGAGTAGAGTGAGAGGAGAAATACGGATGGGGAAAAGACCTAAAAAAAATATGTTAACTTAATGGGGAGGAAGAGGCATAGAAGCAATGACGAAAGAGGAGGAGAGTATATTTAACTAAAGTGGGAGGAAGGGAGCAGGAGGGGGGGTAGACGAGACGGTAAGGGAAGGAGATAGGGTGGTAACAACGGGAGGAGGGGAGAGGGGTTCCGAGGGGAAAAGTGGACTCTAACCGACGAGGGAAAGAGGGGGGTAATAAAAGTAAGGAAAGGGCAAAACGGAAGACAGGAACGGGGCCGGGGGGTTTGGAGAGAAGTGTACAGGTGGAGAGGAAATAGGGCAGTAAGGTATGGATGAAGGGTTATAGAAGAACAAAGAGGTCTGTCTGGAGGGGTTCGGAAGGGAAGGGGGAGCAAACGACGGTGAAGGTGGGTAGAAGGGGTGATAGAAAGGTGTACAAGGGGGTAGAGAGATAGTAATGTCGTAGATCAGGGGCAGCAGAGGGAGGCGAGAGTCAATGTGGGAGGGGTGAAAAAGGGGGGGGTCGAAAAACAAATAGATGGAAGGGAGTACGAGGGGGGTGGAGGAAAAGGATATAAGGGTAGGGGGGGAAAAAAGAGAAGGCGTGAGTGTCAAGAGGGGTAAAGGCGGGCTATGAGACGGTGTGGGGTGCGGATTGGAGGCTGAATCAAGAGAGAAGGCGACGGGGTGTAGGGGAAGTGCGGAACAGGATAGAGAAAATGGGAGGAGGTCGGTTGGAGTGGCGGAGTGGATAGGAGGAGATTGAGGCGGAGGTGCGTGGTAGACATATAAAGAGATAAGGAGAGGGGGAGGAGGAACTGTTATAGGTCGTGGTGGGGGGGAGGAGGGGACGGAAGATAAATGAGGGGCGGAGGTTGAGAAGGAGAGGAGGCATTGAGAAGAGAGGAATGTCAGAGGCAGCGAAGGGAACATAGGTGATGGGTAAGTGCAGACCGGAGTAGGGACTGGGGAGAACAGACCGGATATCAGAAGGGCATGAGGAGTCGCGGAATATGTAAGACAGAGGGTGGGGGGGGGGGGGGGAAGGGGGGAAGAAGAGAAGAGGGGGGAAATGGAACAGGGGGGGGGGGAGGAACGTGATTTCTGGGGGATTCGTGTAGAGGAGTGAGGGAGAAAGGTTGGGTAAGCTGGAGGAGGGAAGTAAGATGAGGGGAGATCAATAAAAGGAAGGTGGGCTAAGAACAGACGTACGAGGGATTCATTAAAAGGGTAATAATGGGGGGGGAGGGAGAATTTGAGGGGGGGCAAAGGGGGGAGTGAAAGTGAGAATAAGGGAGGGAAGAGCATGTAGATAGTAGGGGTGTAAGGAGAGAGTTGGTGATAATGCAAGCGGGGGGGATGTTATAGAGTGTGCTGGGGAGTGCCAGAAGAGAATAGGGGGAGTGGGGACAGGGGGGGAGGGGGGGGGGCTAGAGAGGCAACGACGGTAGGGAGAAAGGCTAAGAACAAGTGGTGGTGGGGGGTGAGTGAGTGAGGTTAAACGTGGCAGGGAGGGGGGTCGGGGAAAGGGGTGGGGGGAGTAAAGAAGCAAATGGGAAATGAGGGAGCAGAGAGAGGAGATAGCGCAAGGAGAGGAAATTATGATAGGGATTAATGGGAGGGTTAGGGGAAGGGGGGGCATGGTTAAAGGAGGGGTGGGCAATTGATGGGTGACAATTGGGGAGAGTGAAGGAAGGTATAGGGGGGGATGGGATGTGGGGGGTAGTGGGAATATTTGGGGAGGGGATGTAATGAGGGGGAGGGGGGGGGTGGGGCGGTCGTGGGGGAAGAGGGAGTAGTTAGCGGGGGGTGGGAGGGTGTACATAGTGAAGTTTAAGGGAGGGGGAGAAAATGATAAGAGGTCGAAGTCTACAATTGTAAGGACATGACGTATTCTGGAGCGGACGAGGGAGGAGAGGGGTAAGGGATGGTGTTGGGGAGAGATGCGAGGGAGGAATATTAGTATATGGTGAGGGAGAAATGATTGGCAGGGACGGATGGCGGGGTTGGGGGTTGTATATAGGGTAAATAGAGGGAGGAAGATGAGGGGGGGCAAATGGAGGGTTGACAAATAAGATGGAGAAGTAGGAAAGGGGTGGGAGAGGCGAGGTGAGGGGTAATAATTCAGTAGTAGGAATGGAGGCGAAGTTGAGAGTAGGATGCTAAGGTGGAGCGGAACGGGGATGGTCCTGGGGTGGGGGGGAGGGTAGAGGGGCGAGAGATGCGTGGCGTGACGGTAGGTCAGATTGGGAAATGGATTGATGAAGGTGGGTATTGCGCCAATTGAGGATGTGTGGGAGGAGGATAGGGAGATAGTGGAAATGTATAGGCGTGAGAGGGGGGTGGGTTAAGTGTGGGGAGGAGAGGAAGGGTATGAAAGACAGAGGGGAGACAGAGACTGAGCAGGGTGGGGAAACCGATCTGGCATGGGTGTAGATGGACGGGCGTGATATTCTTGTCAAAAGTTGAGAGAGGGAAAAAATGCAAAGTTGTTGAGAACGGTGTGGGGAACGAAGGAGGGGGGGTGGCCATGGATGGAGGGTTGTGGTAAAAGAGTATGTCATGGGCGCATTAGGGGGAGAGAAGCATGTGTGCAGGGGCGTGGTGGTAGAGGGGGGGGTGAGGGTAGAAGGGGAGGGGATTAAAGTAAAGGTTAGGTGGAGGAGTCGGTGGAAGGTGTGGATGGGCGAGGAGGAGAAGTGAAGAACAGAGATTGAGGTGTGAACTAGATATACGGGTAGTATGTGGGAAGGGGGTGACATAGAAAGAAGATGGATACAGTGGGCATGAGAATGCACGAAAGGATGAGGGTTTGGGGCTAAAGAACCTAGTTAAGGGAGTTATATAAGGGAAGGAACAGAGGAGGGGGAACTGGATATGATTTAGATGTGTGGGAAAAAAGCAGGGCTGAGAGTGTGGCGGGGGGGGGTGAGAGCGAGCTACGGGGTCAGAGGGGACGGTGTGGATGTGGAGGAAATTCATGAAAGGGAGATTTGAGGTGTGGGAGGCGAGAGAGGGAGTGTGAGGAACAAAAGACGGGATGGGGGGAGCGGGTGTCGCTGCGAGGAGGTGGTACCGTGGGGGGCGGGCGTATTTGGTAGTGGGAAAAGTGAGGGAAGGGGGGTAGGAAGGGCGGGGGGTATGTGGGCGGGTGACGGAAGGAGCGTTGGATAGGAGGGATGGGCTAAGGCGGGTGCGAAGAGGTTAGGGAGGTAAAAAATGATTGGGGTTGAAGCAAGGGTGTAGGAGTTAAAAAAGAGGAGTAGGCAGGGAGGAGGTTGGGAGGGTTGTGATGGGGGCGAATAGGATAGTTGGGAATTGCGGAATATTTTGGGAGGGGCGGACGGGAAAGGCAAAAATTGGGAGAGGGGGTGTGAGCGGTTAGGGTTAGGCATAGAAACAGGATAGCCGTAGAAGGTGGGGCGGGGGAAAAGGTAGGTTAAATGTTGGAGTGAGATTGGAAAAAAAAGCTGATAGTTATGGGGGCGGAGCGGAGGTAGATCGGTCATAGAGATTGGCGCAGAGGAGGGTAATTTTAAGTAATGGGGGTGGTAAACTGAAAGCGACGAGACTTGGAGGAAGAAAGAGGGAGGGGTGGAGGGAAAGGGTTGTGGAGTTGAATCTTGGGACAGGAGATAGCCTGGTAGAAAGGAATGAGAAGCAGAATCGAGCATGGAGGGTGTTGCGGGAGAGAACGTTTTAAGCTTAGCAATTTCATTCACACAGTGATTATATATGGACAAGCTTAATGTACATGCAAAAAAACCTCTATGTTTTTTTGGATAATGAGGGCGCCCTCCTCAGACAATCTCTTCCTGAGTCGGCCTTTACCACTCACCTCAATCCTCTCCTGGAAACATGCCAGAACTCTAGCTTAATTTGAAACCGCTTTATAGGCAGGCTTAGAATTCCGAGCAATGGGTGTGCCTTGCCCCTTAGAATGTGGAATTGTTTTGTTCATGGGAACGTTAACACCCCCCCCTCCCCCCAACAAAAATAAGAAAATCGCCGTTTATATCATACACAGTACCCAAACCCATCACGGATGGCATATAAATATTTGTTTAATTGTGTTATCGTGCCTTAAAATGCTCTTTGATATTCAATATGGTCCCTGCGTGTGCATTGAAAGCGCGTGCGTGTGTGAAATGGCGATCAGGTGTTTCGAATTGGTTTTGAATGTATCTTTTAAAACATACTTTGCTTTTATGTAGGCACATTTCCTAGCTATAATGACGCACATTTCAGTGAGTCATTGATCATTAATACTATTGGAAATCCGCTCTACTTATTTTGTGGCGTCAATTGCAGGGCGCAATTGTACCTTTTGTCTATGCTTCAATATATTTCTAAATGCGTTTTTCATTTCGACACTTCTGTCCAGAGGTACAGTGCTTGACAAAGTTATGAATTTCAACAGCTGGTCCGATTGTGAAATCACAGATACATAATGAAATTTTGAAATCAGTTAGGTAAGTCTCACAAAGGAGGACGGGTGTAGCAGGATTGGGCTTACATTAAATATATCATTTAAATTATGATATACAGTTAACTCGTTTGACCTAACATTTCTTACTCTATAAATTGGAAGAGAACTTTTAAAACAATGGATATGAATTAGTGTGATCATAGATTTTCCATTAAAGTGTTGAACTGACGTCTGGTCTCACATTTAATGTATTTTAACTCAAGGTGCTTATCATTTCCAAAACCTGAATTCAATTCCTGCAGTCATTGTTTATTTGAATTAATATTAGAAGTTACCTCCATGATGCTTGAAACAACGATAGTGCAGTTATTAAATGACGTGACACCTATACTTAGTTGTTCTGGTTTAATTGTCTCAATGCAATGCTTACAGCTGCTTAAGGTCATTTGAATCGGAACCAACCTCGATTCACGAAAGGCTTCATAAAACTCGTCATAACCTTTGAACCCACACCAATTACACAAAATAAAAATTTTGATCAAAGATGAACAATTATGGACAATCAAGTCCAATCAAAATAAGACTAGAATCAGTTTTAATGATCCTGCGTTTTTTATTGATACCCTTTAGTACATAGTTGTCCTGAAGAAGTAGTCATGTAGAAACGACCAATTTCAGTTCAAAAAATCTGTTCAAAATTTAACGCCGTTTTGTAATCTATCGCTAACAATTTTCTTTTGTACACACTATAATTGCTAGGAGTAATCCCAGACGTTTCCGCTCCTCTTCGTGCTCTCCTCCCCAAGGAGAGTGAGAGCAGCTGACGCAAACTTACGTTTGGTGGTGACGTTGCCAGGTCATTGCTCATCTTGCCAATATTGCCGATTTTATTTGTTGCTTGTAGGTATTTATACCTGTATTCTATAAAGGCTGACTTCAGAGATTTTCCGATGAGGCGCACTACATTTTCAAACAATCGTGTTTATTTGCATAACATAATGTTGTCATACCCTAATACGGTGTGAAGTAACTACGCTCAAATCGAAGAAAGTCCTTCATAATAGAAAATCACAAAAAATGCTTCGTTCATCTCTAACTTTGGAATGGGTGCATTTTATGTTACTATCTTTAGTTTTAGAGATGACTATAATTTATTACACACACACAATATATATTTTGGAATCCTGGAGTCCGCCATTGTAAGATGGTTGATCATTCCTAAATAGGAGTTATGTCCAGTTACTAAAAGTACTTACTCGTTTTTTTCGAGCTTCCACAAATGGAACTACTTGACAACAAACGCAAATATCAAGTGTAACTTCATCAAATTAATATCTACCCTCGTCGACTGATATCATTTAAGTTTGAGCACCTCTGAGCCCTGTCCCGCATGTTCATTGACCCGTCTAAAAATATCCATCCCCGGGGCTTCCGCCCTGTGACCACTTGTGATTCAAGTGTGATATAAATGCGTGCAGAAAACTCTTAAACATGACCCTTTTGCCACAGGCTCAATGTACGCTCGTACATTGATAGGGTGTCAAAAACCGCCAAATTGTGGCAACAAAGGGTGTGTTTATTTTTGTAACCCGGAATTGTGTACGTGTTCAGGGAATGGAATAGAGATAAAAGCACATACAATGCATTGCCTTGACTTGTTTTTTGGGTGTAGCAAAACAGACAAAAATACTTGTTTAGGTATGTGTTTTAGTCGGAGGCAATACACCTTGCAACAAAAAGTAAAATCTCCTCGGCATGTTTAACGATCAGTATTGTGCCAAGTCAGCGACATTTGAAAGTTTTCGAAATAATACATTTTGTGCCTAGGTCTTGCCTTTCATTTAAACTTCGCTTGTACAAAAGCGTGCAGAAATGGCTGAGAATAGAACAGCCCGAACGACGCAAACCCCCCCAACCAAATTTACAGTTTTTGGTTTTTCCTCTTCTTTTCCTCTTTAGCAGCTTTAAAATTGCATCATGCTCAGCGCATGTAAAGACAATTGTGTTTGCCTGTCCGAAGTGTTCGCTGTTGATCGAATTGCTGATATTAATGACCTTCAACCGCCTCGGGGGAGACCTATAAATTTCCGCAACATCCTGTATACTCTGCGTATGAACCCTTTCTTTGTTGGCCAGCTATCTTACAGTTTCTGGGACGATACTGTGTTTATCACTTTAAGTAAATCGTGGCCGTTTTGATTTCTAAGGGAAAAAGACGAACGAGGGACTCTGACGTTTTACAAACCGTTCACCGACCCCATTAGGGTTAAATCACCTTTTTTTGTCGTGTGAAGACCATTTGGCCTAATGAATTAGCGGACTATAGAAATTATCTTCGTTTCAATTTACATGGTCTTCGAAGTGGTCAGGAAATTCTTAACTGTCCTTTCCCGATCGTTGGTTTTTCGTCCGAGCAATGATCACGTGATATCAGGTGATCATCCGTATTTTTGAAAGTCGGGGCGCGAATCTCCAACGCAATGGTCAGGGATAACCTATTGGAATCTATCTCCTTGATGACACCACGCTCATTGCGAACCAAATTTACCCGACCACTTGTTATCTGTTTGATAACCGTTTGTTGTCTTGTCCCCCGTCACTTGCTCGGAGCAAGACTAAGGGATCACTATTTCTGTATGCGTATGTAGTTCACGTCCTGTATGGCTGGTCATTTTGGTTTTTGTAATCGTTATCTCCTGCCCATACGCTCGGGGTCAATGCATGCAACTGCCCACTGGCCCAATGTTTCATTGTGCGTAATCAATTGGGCATTGAGGTCAGTAGGCCTATTAAGGGGTAATTTTTTTTGAAAATCTTCCCATCGTTGTTCCTGCCACAAATCAAAATGCTTGGTGTCAACCAACCTGTGCGATATCGAACCACTGACCCAAGCCCATGCAAGGTGACCCAGATTGGTCAAAAGTTATGTGGGTCTATTCAGGGCTTCCTGTCACCCTTACATTCACTTTCTGAAGTGGTACAGGTGAAAATTTTAAAATTTTCCCTGATCAATATCATGGGCAAGACGACGTGGGTTGAGACCGCTTTGTTTAAATATCACTTTGGTGTAATAACCAGTTTTCATGACACTTTTTATACACAAAACGCCAAGCTATGCCATGTGTTCCTCCGGTGTCCCCCCCATTGTCGTGAACTTATTATAACAGCTCTTTTCCATACACTAATAACACATCTTTTTTCTCTACCTAACCCTAACAACCCAACACCGGCACGATCTCACAAACCCCGCAGCATCTGAGTGAGAAAATGCCGCTGATGTAGCGATTGCGTCATCAAACGACAGACAAATATGGGCACGAAATCGCATCTTTCAACCCCCCAGGTAAACGTGTGGTTAAAGGGAATGATTTGGAACGCCAGGCTCTTGACCCTTATGGTACCCCTCCCATACACTGGCTCAGGTAAATGTGAGATGATACCTGGTTAACATTAGTAGGAGACTTGTTCCATTCAACAAATATAATCCCTTAAATCACTAAATGCATATTTTACCACTTTTAAAAAACACGGAGCGGGACCCCTTTCTTGTGTTAGAACTATTCTTAATCTTTAGGTACTTCTTATTCTACACTCTTCATTTGCTTTGCACGCTCTAACAAACAAATAACGCTACCCTCCGCTTTTTACGGTGAACGTCAGGTTGGCGGTCCCCTTTCCTGTAAGGAAGTGTAATGAATATAAAGTCGACGCTAGAGGGAATTAACGACATGAACCTCGCCTTTCTGATTTGTCTGGTCAAGCGGTTTTAAAGTGACAGAGACTACACACATCATTCCTAATAAAATACTCTCACACAATCATTTTTTTACTATATTGGATTGCAAAACCTTCCATTAACCCGTAAGCTGAGAGTCTTGAACTTGTTCCATCGTGCGAGCTCTATTGCCCGATGAGGTAGCTACAGTCTAAATGAACATAACTCACTTGAAATCACAACTTGATGCTGTGGTTTTCAGCAACTGAACCTTTTGAAAAAGCCATCAAGATCCAAACCCCAAATCGGTGATATCTACTTTCTCATACCCCACGGGTACTCGCGCGACACAACATCACCATCCTAGAGAAAATAAATGGATTTCCTTCTCTTTTCACGCTACACCACCAGCTGAGACAAAACTTGTCTACCTTAAGACCCTAGAGCAGCAGCCTAGAAGGTTTTGATCACGAACTAGATACCCATATCTGAACTCGGGAAATTCAGAGAAAATATAACTTTTGTAAATATGAATGTCTGCCCCAGGAGAGAGTTAAGTTACTAGGGGGGGGGGGAGTTCCATGTTTGAACTGCTCTGAATTTAAATGTAATATAGCTCAAATTAATTCATTATGTAATTAAAGAAATGTGGATCATTGCAAAGGTTGACTTCTCTGAATAAAACAAATGACCTTTAAACCTATTTCCCAATTATTGAAAGAAGGTGCCACCCGGTGACCCATGACTTTTATTTTTACTACTTGGTTACTTCAGGAATAGTTGAGCCATATTATAGATTTTGAGCGTTCAAACACGTTGACCCCGCAGTAACATTACCTTTTAAAAAACCCCAAAACCCCTCTTCTTGGGCCACACGCACGCAGCGAGGTCCTCCGACAGACATTTCATCTTTGCAAAAAATATATTTTCTCTCTGATTTTCCCGTGTTTCAAATATTGATTCAGGTCGTTTGATCAAACTTCTGGGCGGGCCGTCCTCAAAGACAGCATCTATTCTATCGCACCCCTAATTTTTACTCTCTGTCTGGATATATCACACAGACTCTTACTCATTTATATTAAGGCACAGGCAGGGTTTCAAACAGGGTTTTTGGGATTTGGTGGGGCCAAAGCCCATCTACCGATTCCCCCCTTTTCATAGCTTAATTTAAAGACTATCCGTGGTTGAAAGATTTTTATGACTGTTCGTCCCATCCTGGAATGTCGATTCCTTTCATGCATATGCCAAATCCAACAACAACACACACATTGCATTGTGCAATAACGGGAATGATCACAATGCTCACACAAATTCTATTATGGACCATTACCTCATAGTTATTTCCCTCGACTCACCTAAAGCGTTGAGATTTTTATTTCACCTGAAAGTTCGCTCTTTGTATTCGTATGTGCTCTATTCCGTACATGCAATGTGTCCTCTCTTCTCTCTCTTCTTCTCTTCTCCCGGGACATTAAGTCTAGAAATAGTCAGGGTATCAGTAGGGCTGTCAAAATATAATCCTAAAAACTAACAATACATTAGTCTAAAATTTTAACTAACTATAGTTCTCCAGTAGACAAGAGCAAATTGGTGTCTGCTATTATAAGACCCGTAATTACCACATCATGAAGTCAGCAACCAGACATGTTGGTGGACAAGATTTTTGTGCATACATTCCCGGACTCATACAATACCTTAAGCTTTCATCGATCCATGTTTTAGTAGCGGATTGCCATGGATCATTGACAGGTGAATGTATTTTAGTCCCTGGAATGTGTCTATCTTGTCCACCAACGTGGCTGCCTATTGACTACGTCTATTTGACAAGTTATTTAGTGTAATCGTAAAACGTCTTTCTGCCTTTTTCGAGGACTTTTTCTGTCATGACTCTTAAGACAAACATGGCATTCCTGGTGCCTGCATCTCTGGTGTAATCCACTCCTTTGTTAGCGGCGCATGAGGCTGATTGTTTTGATGTTGAAACACATTCCCTAGCACCTGGTTCCATTTGTGAGTGCCAATGAATATGGATTTGCTCAAACGCTGTTCTGGGATTATACATTATCATATGATCTTTTGATGACATTTTATTAGTCATCACTAAGAATTATCAATCATAAGGAAAACGTAGTCCAACATAAGGAATTGCAGAAATGGATGTAATTGTGTATAAACATTCACGAAAATAAGTTTATACAAGTCCAATCCATAAAAAATGACAGCGAGAAATTCAGTGGAATCTCACGCTACCACTGAGTTAACTTGTCTGGAGAAAGTTGATTTTAAATAAGCCTTTCAGTTCAGTGCGTTCGTCTCCATCTGAAGAGTCACTTTATTAGTAGATATCCTGCCTTTAAAGCGGAACCCATGTCAAAATCCTAGGGTTGTCAGTGGATTTTTAATTCAAACAGGCTGCCATTCATTCTCTGCGGTCATTGACTATACCGGTTTCAAACTGGTACGGAGAAAGTTCTGAGCCAGAATATAATAGTTGCTTCATTAATCGTTTTACCAGGTCACACAACTTTCTTGAACGGGACCCGCCAGCTTGGTTCAAAGCTAAATGACGATACGTACAACAATTGAAAGTACGGACACGAAACCGTCATATCGCTTGAAACCATCATGCCCTGGATGATTGCACACCAGCAGAAGTACGCATGCGTATCATTGGGTTTGACTGCTGAATTTGAAAGGTCACAGATGAACACAACTGCTTTCAAGTTACGCAGCGGTGAGTTTCACTTGAATGATGTTTAATTGCCATTTGGTCCTAACCATTATTACCCAGAAATACTGATAATCTGAAGGGAAACTTAAGCGATGGTGAATATTTGATTTGGAACATTGTCGTCGCTTCACCAGATGGAAATATCACCACTCTTGAACTTGAGACGCTGCGTGGCAGCGACTGCCTTGGTGTGATGTCATCAGGTTCATATTACAATGCCATTCTCGGAAAACCATACTCGTCAATTAGGGTATACATTACCTCTGCATTTTAAGACAGGCAGATTCTGCCTGGCTGATTTGACCATTCATGCAAGCATTGGCAATACTTCTATCACTTGTTTTGATGGATTGAATGCTACGATTTATCACTTATATATTATCTTATATTTGTTTAAAGAAAACACATCTATTTGCAATTGGAGGGCGACAATAGCTAATGTTAATCAATCTCTAAGTATTTTTGAATCATTCAATATTTGAAACCAAAGCGCAACAAACATTTTTGAGTTAGTATTCAATTTATCATAGCAATCACAGCAAAAGTTGAAGTAGCTACTCAAGAACGCTGGGGTTATAAACTTGCCCCTCGTAACAAATTAAAAAAAAATGCATAACCTCCCCCACCAGTCCGATTCAACATATATTTTTCTAATTCAAGTAAAGATATCAGTACTCTGGGTAGCAACTTCCAAACCAATCATATTCAGTTTCATATCTATGCAAGAGCGAACAAGAGGTAATAGCTGAAGGCAATAAGGTTACATTGTGAACACAACTTAAGCTTAGCCCGATAAAATCGTTGTATTTGCTCTGCGTGGCAAGCTAGAGACACGATTCAACAAGAGTTGTATAATCATAATACAAATAGTCCAAGATTCTCGTATATGTGCAGGAAGCACCGAAACAGGCACTACGATTGACGTAGTACAGTACGAGGCAACTATGCAGACCTATCATTGCTGCAACTATAACTGTGCCAAATTTTATGGCGGGCTTTGTGTATCTAGATTGGGGCTTTGATTGAATTCTTATAGTGTGTCAAACCTCCAAGAACTCCCTGGCGCCCTCTTTGGTCCCGAAAGGTATTGATGGCTCGTTTTGTTTGGTACCTAAGCTGGTTTTTTCTGGTTGTTCGTGTTCGATATATTAATTTGACGCCTTCCTTTTAGTCTCTTTTGAGTTTTGGCGAGAAAAATTGTATTACTAGAATGATCAAGACACTATTGGTAATTATGAAAAGATTTAAAAAATATTGAAAAAAACTTGCCCTGCTTCGATTGCTCAATTCGTCGTGCTGATTCAACAAATTTTAGCAAAAGTTACTGCTTGCTGCACACTTGTCAACCTTCTTTGCGTAATGCCAGAACGAAATGTCAAGAACAACCTGGGATAGACCCTACTCATCCCCAGCAGAGACAAGTAAACCTATATCCTCGTTTGTGGATTGACCGTTTTTGACATAGTTTAGGTACAGGGATGGAGACTCACAGGTAGCGAATCGAAGCTTGATGGCTACCTGTTTAGCAAAACCAACTGCTGTTACAGTACCAGACATGAAGAATCAGTACCAACGTGGCTTCGCCAATGTCCCAATATCCATGAAATTGTAGTTCGAAGATTGATTGGAAGGACTACTATCCCCCAAAAAAAATTAAAACCACAAATTATCAAGAACTGGCGAGGCTACGAATTAGAAGATCGCTGGGCTTTTTTTCCCTCGTAGCTCGATCCTTTATGTAAAGCATAAACGGTAGCTAAAATTGGCCAGATCGGACATATTTATTAAAGGTGGATAAATCGCAGTATAGATGTAGGATAATTGGCACCCGTTTGCAATCGTTACGTCAAATAGATGATCTGTCTGTAGTATAGATGGCGGTAAATAGTCCATACACCAGAATTTGGCCATTGTCATACCCTAGTTTGCACTATGACCACTTTACTTCTACGATTTGTTTACCTGCTGCATTAGGTCCGTCAAATTTGCCAAATTACGAGGAGCTCTTATCCTTTTCAAACATTAATTTAATCATGCCAACCGCTCTAATAATAGAGAATTGAATAAAAATGCAGTGGTAATTTATTGCAACATGGTCAACGGCATTTTGGGCTCATATTTAATTACCATCGGAAAGCAATCAAATATTTTTGGTTAATAGTAGATTTCCCCTTTTACACGAAAGGTTTGTACGTTGGTCGGGCGTTGTAATGTGCGATCTTAGTTCTAAATTATATTTGAGAGAATTATAACTTCATTTCACTCTCAATGTATGAAAGCCAAAAACAAAAGTGAACTCGATAGTGGCCCAGAACAAAACGTGCCTGTTTTCAATTACAAAGACTCAGACGTTGGCCGTATATGCTCGGTTGCATGGCACTGGGTGCATGGTTGTCATATTATTGAAATTGCATTTTTAGTAGGGAACCATAACGATCCGATATTGTGTCAACAAGTCAACGGGCACTTTCTGTTACATCTCGCTCTACCTAAGCCATAAGGGAGGTCCTCCCTGTATTCCCTAGCCAACATCCAATACCTACAATTTGATTACAACATAAACAATAGTATTATATTTTTCATTAACCAGTCAAACACTAAAACACGTCCAATTTGACAAACGCATTATGATGTTATAAGTCAGGCGAGTCCTGGTGGCCGAGTGCGAGTTACTGGATATTGGATTAAATATTGGGATAGATGGCGATTTAGTCCACCAATTAAAGAAAATACTATGTACACCCGGACAAAATTGCTACAGAACGGTTCTTCTTGCTGTATCTACAGTAAAAGAATCTCACCAAACCCATATCAAAAAGGTAGAAAGAGGTAAGCCTGGCAAGACATGCTAATTTTGTCATTATCTTTTTTTTCGTGACGTAACGCCCATATTTTCGACAAAGGTTTGCTCTAAATGCATGCTTAGGGAGATTTTCCATTTTTAGTTAGTATTTGGAACATGTTTTTTGGCATGGTTATGCCGCACTCTTGTGTAGCAGCATGCACTTGCAATTGATATACTTAAACGTGAAAGTGATAGTCCATTATTAAGATGGCCACACCGTTCCCCCACAATTAATTTTGTCTTCTAGATGATTTTCCCGACTGCAATCGGGATTGGAGATCTTATTAGCAAATTAATTATCAGAGAGTCTTATTCACACCCATTTGGTCAACTAGTGCCGGGGGGGCACCCCTATGTGGTGATGGGATATGTGCCTCGGCAAGGTGAAAATAGGATTCTTTCCCGGGTAATCAAGATCAAATGTGACCCAAAATTAGGGTCCTTCGGTACACAAGCTGAATCAAAACGGGGTCATCCATAATGAAACTTAAATAAGGGGGGCCAATGACTTTAAAACGCTGAATTAACATAGGACGTGCCTCTTCTCCGCAGTTCAATTGCCATGAATTTATAAAATTGCGGCCATGAAACTTCCTAAAATTGTTAAAATTGCACTGGGCTGCACATTCTGATTTGGGTGTTCAATTCTTTCAAAAGTGATAAATTTATGTAAACTTGTGCATAAAGGGTATAGCAAAAGAAGAAAAGGGGGTCATTGAGTATGTGAACATTTACCCTAGAGTGGTCATTTGGTATAGACCTGGTAATAGTACGGACAAGTCAAGCATAAAAGGCAGTCAAGCATTCTAGACGTCACCAAGTCAGCATCTCATAGACCGTATATCGCAGCTCTAACAGGGAATGTGATAATGTGCTGTGCAAGATCTACTACAAATCTCATTTGAGACTACTGTAGATCAGTCACCTACTATATCCAAAAGGACGGAATGGAAATACATACCTCAATGAGGAAGAGCAGTCATCAACCTATCTGCACTACACACGTACCCAACTCAAAAAAGATTACACCTCAAGTACCTCGGATCCTAGACTCAAGAGTTAAAAGGGCCGTGGCCTGAGCGCTAATAGCATCGTCCCCATACTCCCAGATTTTACCGGGCGTGGCAATATTTTTGGTATTTGAAGAAAGCTTACTATTCTCTCATTACCCTGTGAAGTTTAGGGCTAACGCATATTGGTTTGAACGTTATGAGCGAAAATGTACCCCATATTTGGTCACCGATATCATTTTAACATATAGGGCTAAGAAATCATGTTTTAGCTCTCACATGAAAACGGGTTGAAATATCGCGCAAAACTCAACAGAGATGGGGTTTTAGGGGTGAAGACCATTCTATCAAGATGGAAAAACATCTCTTTTACTACTTAAATTGGGTCTCCCCTTTTTATATATTTAATAATTATTTAAAATATGGCCAAAAATGGCACTAGATTGTTATGGCAAATTAGCATGTCTGCCATGCTTACCTTTTTTCTAACCTTTTTTGATAAGGTTGTTCGGGAGGGTTTGTGCAACAAGTTCTAGGCAAGAAACTGGTAGCAATTTTGTCCAGGTCATACCGTAGATTGAGTGGACTAATTGGGGTATGTCAACTAAAGCTCTTCTGGGTAAATAAGCTAATTTTTGCATCGTACTGGAGCCCAACTCCTCCGCTTGAAAAACCTATGAAAATTCGGAATCTCTTTGGTGCAAAATTGATTTTAGTCTACTTTACTTGTTTACTGACCGATATAGAAACTGACAATTTTGCTATAATTGCGGACTTCATGACGTCATTCTGACGTCAAACTTTTGCAATGTTGGCATCAAGTCAATGAAAGAGCACGCCGATAGCCAACCATTCCCGGTTCCAAAGTCAAGTAATGCCTCAAAATTCCTGGTATAAAAAAAAACTATGGTGTCTATGCAGCCTCGGTTTGCGACTGTTATTTATATAATTTTGTTTTACCTATTTTTTCTTCTCTTGCTTTTCTGATGTTTTTTTATTCAACTTAATCTAATTTATACGCGAGAATGTAATTTACACGGAGGTAGCAATAGTGGGCACATTGGATCAGGGCTCGCCTCATAAGCATATGTTGTGTGTTCGAGCCCCGCTGTCGCCAATGTGGTTGTGGGGGGGGGGGCACTTGGACCAGACGCTTTACCTCGCTTGCCTCTCTCCACCCAGGAGGTATAATGGGTACCGGTGTAGAAGTACATTGGTCCGGCGTACTCATATTCCGGGACACTGGTGAACAATAGGGCAAATCGATTCAGTTGACTCTTTACTCAACATTAGTTTCAACCCTTATTCCGTTATTCGTCTATGGAGCGCCCGCCGGCCTCATGGCTCCCCCCACACGGAGCCCATATCTGCTTCACACCGGTGTCATAACAACTAAAGTGGTCCGTGTGACTGAGTGTCCTGCCACCCTTCTGTCTATATGTCTCATTGATCTCCAGGGATCAAGAAGAAAATGCTGCATAAGGACATTGGTTCCGCATATCGGCCGAAGTACTGATTTTCTGCTCAGTTTAATTTGTTCTAGTTATACCTTTCAATACTCTGGGATATTTCCCCCAAGTGGCAAAAAGTTGCAATTTGATGAAAAGGAATAAAAATGTCATCACAATTTGTCTTTTCCCACTAAATATCAGTGACATAGATTAATGTACATCATTCAACATTGACTCGAGGAAATAATAGCAACTGTTGATTATCCAGTAAATCGATCTGTATGCAGATGAATAAGCAACTACAAATTAACTGTTCAAAACTGTAAGTAATACAATGCCTGTATCTTTCAGATAAAAGGATTTCATTGTGCTCATCACCAGATTAAGATCGAGCTATTTTTTTCGATGAATGACGCAAAGCGCAAGAATACTCGTCCTCTTTCACGAATAAAACAAATCTTAGGCTTCCTACTGTGCGTTTTCAATTAACCTTTGACCATATATTTCATCATTTTTTCGAACAGGAAACACAGATGAACAAAAAATCAGGAAAGAAAGTTGTTTGGCAGACTGTGAACTAACATCATTGTTCAGAAACAAAACTTTAATAACTTAGAGTAACTTGTCGCGTAAACCCTCATTTCTTCTTTTCAATTTACCGTTTTGTTAGCATAGGTCGCTAGACCCCTTCTTTTGTATTTTTCTAATATCTGGTGGTAAATTGAAAGAACGGAGGTCCCGCAGTTTCTGGATCTGTTTCTGCACAAAAATGTTAGGTAACAGCTTACCAAGCAACAATGTCCACCGTTGATTTGTTCACAATTAGTTTCTTCTTCTTCTTTTTCAATAAATGAGGAAATATATACAGCGAAATTATTGAACTCCAGTAAGAACCTTCAAAGTTTATTTTTATCGCGAACGAGTCCAACTCAATCCAAACTGGATAAACGTTTCATATTGGGGGGGAGAAGTCCCAAGTATACAAGGATTGCCATTGATTCCGTCTACGCTTACTGATGCACAACAGCAATACATCATGACGGAATCAAAGGCAATACCTTATTTTCGACTTGAGACTTCAGTGTGAAACGTCTACCCCAACCTGGGCATGGATACCCAAGGGGGTGAAACCCATCCAAAACCATCGTCCGTGCTGTGCGCTGACATTTTGAGTATTGCACGGAATAATTACCAGTTTGGGTGTCTTGTATACACACATATGCATCGATACAACAATCCGCCAAATATCAGTGTTGATTTGGGGGATGCTATTGGGTGGTTAAAGTTTTGTCTATACCCATGGCCACACACGAATGAAATACACGGTCCTCGTTCTTGATTTAAATAAACGCCTCAATGAATACACATCTTGTCACTACCTAAGCGCGCTTCATTATGATAAAGAGTATCTGAGCACATGATCCCAGGCTACCCTATTTTTACACCTGACCACCTCTAACCCATACATTAATGTGGTATCACTCTACCCGATTAGTGTAATATGCAAAGCGGCAACCCAAGTATGTGAAGAAAACGGAGGCACAATTTGCTTTCTATTGTTGGTACTCTAATGTTTTCTTTTGTTGGTCCGGCCAAAACAGCGATACTGTGATTTCTAAAGATTCACTTACGTTTTTACCCTTTATCTTACGAACCTCTTTGTGGATAACATCATACCGCCTGACATCTATTCAATACAACTGCGTGGACAGTAAGTAACAAAGAGCTACAATGGCTCTGCTTCCAAATAACAAAGGGACTCTGACGGTCTTTGTTTTCGCTGATAGCAGGTGGATAATTAACTTTTCAATAATGCCATTACTTCTTGATCAAAGGTAGCATGTGTATACCGCCCTTGATCACTGATATTCAGAAAGAATTGAGAATTGCATTTTATTTGCATTTCATGAAAATGTGGCAACCTTTACAATTTCCAAACCAATAAATGGTATTATAATTTATTATTGTTTAAAGTGGACAATGGTTTTCTCTGCGAAGTATGTAATAAAATGATCATTTGTCCTTTGATCCCATGGCCAATGATGCTGCTATGCCTCATTTGTTTCAGCACTGTACCTAAATGGCCTCGTCTACACGGTCCGGTTTATTCACGTCACGTAGCATATAGTAGCAAGGACACTCTCTCGTGGGGCACACTCAGTTTCTTTACACCGCATATGCTGGGAATGCAAACAGACTCGCATGTGCGGGAGGAGGGGCGAACCCCACCCACAGCAAACATTATTATTGGGGAGTCTGGTCCCAACGCCAAAGACAGAGATGGGCACTCCGCCTGCGGCCGCAACCGTTTGCATTTGCAGCACAGCATGTTCGTCATTAAACAGTTAAAGGGGCACAACCTCTAAATCAACCTCTATTCAAATACACGTTCAATCTTTTGAATGATTTGAACAAATTTCCCAAACCAGAACAATACGATGTAACCAATACCAACCAACGTGTAGTGATTTAGTGTTGTGTGCCCTTGCGCATTAAAGCTGACGGTTAGTTGGTAATACAAGACTTTTTCTCAGATTATTTTTACAGAGGAAGCTGTTTATAAACGACAGCGGATACATTGTTCCCATGATGTAGTTCGCTTGTAACCATGACAACTTAATTACTGTTCAGCCAGGTATAAGGCGGTTGAGCTTAAATACTTAAATATAGACGTCAATAAAAACCTGTTTTTCATGACTGATATTACATTATACGGCTCATAGTCGAGAAATGCCATAATTTCCATAATTTAATGAACCGGAAGCCTTACCTGTATCAACTGACTTCTTAATTCTTAAAATAATATTTTTAATAATAGAATTCTATTAGGTTATATAAGCTTGAAATTAAGGACAGATAAGGTTGCACATTCTGTTTTGGCAAACCTTGGTTGACACTGAAGTACGGTAATTTTCACAAATAAATGATTTTGAATATTTGATTTGGTATTGTTCTATCCAATTATATAGACTGTCCAAACTTTTAGTACCCATCACTTGAATACTTAAAAATATTTCGAACCCGGGTCACCTGCATACATGGCAAGTGTGAAACCATGACACCAGAGTCCCGCCGGCTGAGAAACAGCTTTTGAGGTGATATAGGCTATATAGCTATAGGTTGGTGCCGTAACATATACTAAACAAAGTCTGCTCTTTTGGAGGCTTCTTCCTAACTCTGATCTTTCTTTCTTTCCTTCCAATTGACTTGTTGTTCTTACCATGCCCTAACGGCCATTAAAACTATTTAAATCGGTTATGTTGCGTACCCTTGCACCCATATTCTATAATTACTTACCACCGCATATACTGTTTTGCCGGCGCCACCTATAAGAGCTAGATCACCTCAAAAGTGTTGTTTCTCAGCCGTGCGGGACTCGTGGTGAATGGGTTATCACCTCTGCCATGTACGCAGGTTACCCGGGTTCGCTTTCCTGCGAGTGCTCTTTTGAGGCTTTCTTCTACTACTCTGATCTTTCTTTCCAATTGACTTGTTCTTCTTTATAGGCGCTAACGTTCCTTTTGTAAAAAATAAATATATTTTCATTTTTAGTAAGTTTTAACATTTCGTGATCCACAACTACTCCCCAAACTTACCTAAAAAGTTGAGATTTTTTTAATCATCAGAACCGTGTGGAGGCACATGTGGTCCGTGGTACAACGACCGCCTCATGACCAAAGGTGCTGGGTTCGAGTCCCCCGCTGAGGTCAATGTGTTGTGCACTTGGCCAGGCACTTTACCGTCTCCACCCAAGTGTAAATGGTGATCTGTTAGGAATATTTGTCCATTGAGCGCCGCCCGAAGGTAATGAGTATGCCTTGGGCATTTGATAGTAAGGCCAGCTGCATTTCTAGTCGCAAACGAAATAATGTAAAGCGCTTTGATCATTGTGAAAAGCGCTATATAAATTCGACATTTTTATCCTATTTACCCTAATCTTTAAAAACGTGCAAGCAAATTTCGGGTCGCATCTTCTGTCAACAGTTGGCAAAGGGGGGAGGGCTGTCCGGAAACGGACGGAATTATCGGCAGAGGGACAGAAGACCGGAGGAAACAAGCATTTCTCATAACAGAAACCCGCAGATCGTAAGCACTAAAATTTTGTGAATAGCTTTCTCAAGGAGATAGGGACCACGAAAAAACAGAATGTGGTAATACACCTTAAAAACGCGTCGATAATTATGTTGGATAATTATCTACACAAAATGGCGATTCTTTATCTGATGTTTTGAAATCCCGTTGGTTGATTGATTTACTAATTGATTTATTAAAACAGCCCCAGATTGCGACTGGACTTCCATGTTGTCGAGAAATAAGCTGACATGACTCAACTTTTTCAAGTTGTGAGGGGAGGCTGCGAAAAGTCTTTCTCTTATTCAGCTTGAGTGTTGTTTTCATCATCCACTGCGATTGTTGGCTACACAATTGGAGGAAAGAATTTTGTATTGTGCCCACCACCCAATGAATTCGCCAGACTCACGGAATCAATGCTGTTGAACGGAATGGTGGCAGAATACTTAATTCATCCCCAATGGAGTCAGTTTTAAAAAGGGCAACGCATGAACATCACCAGACATAGGATCACAGTTTAATTATCAGCAGGTTAATTTGAATGTCGTCAGCACATATAATTATGATATTTCACATTATAAGACGAAATACCTGCCGCGATAATGAGTATAATACAAAGAACTCAAAGGCCTCACGAACCCGGTCTTGAGGAAAGCAAAAAATGAAATACATGATCTGTTAGAAAAAAGGACCTGTAGCACATATGAGTCAGTAACAACATCCAAAATCACCTCTGAACCTGCAGCATGATGTCGTGTCAACTGTGTCAAAACTGCTATAGGGTTAAAGCAATATTAGCACATTTTTTTAAGAACGCGCCCTCAATTTTTTCAAAAAATTCTTACACGGTTGCATTGGTAACGGGCTAGTAAACTATAAGCCTGTGAATGGTTAAGCTCGAAAAATGTCTATGTGTCACAAACGAAGGATTTTTGAATTAGAATAATTACGATCGGGATCCCGATAATAATTCAACGGCTGCTGGAAACGGCCTTCCAATGTGAAATAGCCGGAAATAGCGCTCAATGTACATATCTAACTTTCATCCATGCAAAAATATCAATTTTTTATAATTTGGGGGGCGCTCTTCAAAAATGGTGCTAATATTGCTTTAACATCAGCAGTCATATTATATCTTCTTGGTCCCTCTAAGCGCGCAAGATTCATTGTACATAACGCAAGCCACGAAGTCTTTAGTACATGCTGACCTCTAAAGGGGGCTGATTGCATAGGCTCAATCAGAAGACCATGGGTGCTGGTATACACTCCATACTTGTAAAGACGAACATTCTTTCAGGTCCATCGATGTGAAATGTAAATTAGATACCAGTCGATAAGGGTTTGAGCACACTTGCGTAGTTCATTGGGAATATCCAGATTGTTAAGAACTGTTAATGATCTCAAAATGTGGGAAGCAAAATAATTGATAGTTGTTTCATCATCAGCCAAGTGGGCACAGAGCGCAACTCATGTCTGGGCACTTTTTAACGATGTTAAAGATTCTTCCCCACAACATTGCTTTAATTCTGAAAAAGCATGTAACTGTAATTGACTCACTACATTAACCGATCTTACACTACTTACCGGGCACCCCGTTTGGCAACATCATCATCACGTATTTTGTTCACTTACCCAGAAAGAAATGACTAATTCATTAGCTCTAATCCACGGAGGGCAATAGACGCATCCTATGTAGCCAGTTTTGAGACAAGTCTCGTGTTAACACTTAGGCTGGTATTCTCAAAAGGAGTCCTAACTTTAGACCTGGGTTTTAAAACCGGCTTCGTCCCTACAAGAGTGGACTTTTTTCCTTTCAAAATACTGTGAAAGTTAAAATGTAACGATGAGGAAAAATGCACGATGGAAGGGGTAAGGCGATAAAGGAGGTAGGTTAAGTTAGCGATGCGAGGGGATCTAGAAAAAAGAGGAGAAAATAAAAAGCGAAAATCGGCGCAAAATTCCCACACACGTATTGACAAACTGCCCTCCATGATAAATGTTGTCTCACCAGTACATCACACCCCTTCGGATAAGTTGAAAGGAAAGAAAGGGTCCACTCATGTAGGACTAACCCTTGTTTTAAACCCAGGTCTAAGTTAGACTCCTTCAGAATACCAGCCAAAGACCTCGTCTTTATGCAGACATGAACTTAATGTCACCGTCTTCATGCAAAACACTCAAAACTGTTTTCACAATTTAGCTAAGACTCTCTCTTGAGCAGTTTTAGACAAAAAAAAAAAAAAGAGGTGAAGGATGTCTTCGTGGTCTTAAATTATGTATTTGTTGTTTCTATTTTCTTTGATTCTATTACTGAGACTTATCCTATTTATTACCAAGTTTCTCTAAAGTAATGTAATGTGTAATTGGTCCGTAATAAATGATACGATCTGCTTCTCTTTTTCGATGAGAAACGCATACAGGCCTTTGCATTATATATGTACACTAACGCCCCTAGGGGAAAATCTGACAATCACCGAAAAATTGAGGTACAAAATCCTCGAAAAAAAATTAGTTGGCACACACTTGAATTGCAATATATTGGAATCCCCCACCCCATGTTTACAAATGAGTCGAATTTGGGTAAGTTGGATTGTTTTTTGAAGCAAAGTCTCCCCCTTACAAATTCTTTTCCCCTCCCCATCAACAATTTGGGGACCCTGGCGTGGCTGCTGAAACATGGCTCAAGCAACAATGTCTGGGGAGAGGGGTCAATATTTCCCTAAATCGGACGAAGTGTACCAAACTTTTTTTTAACATGATTGAAGCCTTGGTATTTTTATTGAAGAGATCACAACTTAGTCCCATGGAGATCAAGTGGTGTTGCAACCTGTGATATTGGGTATATGATCCGGGTGTTATTGGAAAAAGGACATCTCCGACATCTCACTTTAATGCTTCATTATAAAAATCGAGTTTGTTTTTTTTTTTATAAATTGAAACTTAAGGTTTCCTAAATTCTCTATACATCTGGCTATTACGGGTTTTTAGTATATTACGCAAATCACCTTGTACGGCTATTCAAAAGCTGATTCTTTGCGAAAAAAACTACAAATAGCTTGTATGGGAAAAGTAGAACTTGTTCCTCTATTCTTTGTAACTTTTTATTTCAAGACAAACCTATTTTTTGTACATTTTTTTCTATGTCCATTCACGCAAAATTACAAACAGACAACATTCCTGAGAATAGGGAGTTCATAGGTAATTTTAAAAATTTAAACCCCAAAGATATTTTGGATTAAAAAAAAAACCCTTACCGTATCTCATTTTCTAACGTGTAAGGAATTTGTTTACATGCTTTCTATTGGTGTATACACAAGTACACGGTCATGTGAAACCAATAATTAAGACATCTGTTATTTCTTAAACCTTTTCCTTCTATATTCGGTCGGTCCTATCAAAACATACTAAACATTAGTGTTACGGAAGTTCCAACGTATCGTTGCTGATATAATATTATGAACATAATTTAAAATTAGCGCGATAAAATCGACGTTAGTTGTACTCTGGTGGCAGTACCGTTAGAGACAAGGTTGAAGACTGAATTCACGGGGTACATCAATAGTATCAGAATCCAAAAAACTTTAATACTGCTGCATGTTGGGTGAATATTTCTACAACAATGATATAAACACAGTACGGTACATAAATTAGAGCGATCAAGGCTTAAAATTAGAGCCCTAAAGTTATGGCGGGCTTTATGTATCTGGAATTATTAGAAGTACTTTGTCGGTTACGTGACGATGGTGCATTGGAGGTAATTGTGCTTGTTAGCTAATATATTTTCGGACTGTTCATGAACGGAATGGTCGTTGGCATGATGTCTTGATGTCTATGATGTAGTTTTTTTTAAAATTCACCACAAAGGCATTTTGATTTATAAAAGAAGAAAAAGCCTTACGTGGTCGTCATTCCTAACGTTGTTAAGGAATTTGTTTTACAGATTTCTATTTGGTAATAACATTACAAATGTTCTTTTTAAAAACACAATTAATTAAAGACTTAGCTAGTTAATTTGTACACCTACTTTTCAATTATACTTTAGCCAACTTTATTCAGGTCCTATTAACACCATACTTATACGTAGTTTTACGGATGTACCGTAATAGAATATGATCGTTGCTGATATCATATTATGAACATAATTTAAACTTAGCGCGATAAAATCCACTATTTTACTCTGTGTGGCAGCATAGAGACAAGGTCGGAGACGGATCAGGTAATCAATAATATCAATACTCCAACAGTTTAATACTGCTGCATGTTGGCAGAAATTCTACAACATGATATAAACACAGTACGGTACATAACAGACGATCAACAAGGCTAAAACTAGAGCCCCTAAAGTTATGGCGGGCTTTATGTATCTGGAATTATTAGAAGTACTTCGTTCGGTTACGTGACGAAATGTGAATTGGTGGTAATTGTGCTATGTTAGTTTCCATACTAGTTTCGGGTGGTCTCTTAACGGATGGTTGAACATGTTTGTCCTGCTTTTGAGTCGCTACGAAAGACTGGACAGAAAGAGGTTGCTCAGAATGATCACGCATGCAATCGGTATGAAGACCCAGAGTAAAAACATCGCAGCTGATAGTGATTTCCGATAAAGCGTGCATATTAAAAACACTGATAGTCAAAATAATATTTGCGCCGTTACTGTCAATAGTCTTAGCGTAATCCCACAATGAAATGTCAATGATTCCTGACTTAACCTCGTCCCCAGCATACATATGTAGGCAACCATTTTGCGTTGTGGATTGGCCCGTTTGATATAATGAGGATAAGGAATAGAGACTAACAAGTAACGATCGCAAACTAATAACCACCATTACCAGCAAACCATCTCCTATGCAATGTTAAGTAACGTCGATCATAAGCTTACAAATGTTCGCCAATGGCCAGTATGCGCTCCATACGAATAGTAAGTCGATCTTAGTGGAATGGCGAGAAGTCCGACGTTTGTAAAGAATGGCAAGACTAGTATAAGCAGATCACTAGGTTTTTTCTCGTAAACTTCGGTCTTTCATGAAAGCATAAATGTAGCCGAAGTTTGACAGATGGTACAGAACGGCATGATCAGGAACATGCAGCGTGAATTTTTCGATACAGAGAACGCGACTCTAGATTTCTGCTCCATCATAGATAAAATTTTTGATAATCGGCTTTGTTTATCCGACATACTCTCGAGCTGTTTTTAGCTGTTTCTATACGCTTACCTTTTCTTTGAAGGCCCTAATATATTTCAAGTGAACATCTTGCTACAAATATGATTTGGCTTAGTTCTTATTTTAGTTTAATAAAGTATCACATTTCAGTTAATGCTGTTTTGAGACAATTTTGAGAAAGTAAGGGGGCTTTTTATTTTATTATGATGTGTCTTTCGCAATAATACAAAAGACAATACTTCTTGCATTGAATTTAAAACAAAATTAATAAACTCAAAGAAGTTACGCGTGAACAATTCTTGATTCAATCAAACTTGAAGAGGTACTTCAAGGAAATCGATCCAAGAAAGATATTACATTGAACAAATAAATGATGACAAAGCTGAAAATACCTAGGACTGTTTTTAATTGGAACTACAGACGTTAATTTTGAGCTACGGGCTGGGCTCGATCTAGAAACCTTAATTTTTACCTAAAAACCAGACCTATGTTTTGTATATTGTTTAGACTATTCAATCGTTGCGGCCCATGAAGAGTGTCCTAGCTACATGTCAACCTTTACGAAATAAACGTGACTTGTAGACCAACTAAAGAGTAGTGCTGAATAGACGATACCGAGGTATCTGTTAACTAAAAAATCGGAGGTAGGACCATACATCACAGGAACTCTGTTATTAGAGCTGGTAATCATGACAATGGAACTATGTTAATGCATTTGGAAAGTCTGTGCTCTAGGCTTTCTAATTTTTAAGTTACGAGCCACCAATGGAAAAATGACCTGGGTGTGGCCGCATCCGGGCTTGACTGCATCAAGGTTTTTAGGACGAGCACAGATTGGTGGTATTCATAAAGCATCCTGATCTATATCGAAAGCCACCCGACATAGAAATCGCTTGCCCTCAAAATGGCGTATTGGATCTATTTCTTCTAGAGTCTTTCATTAAATGTTTTTTCTTTCTTTGATAAAATGATCTACGTACTACTATAAATTTTGGAGTTCGAGTGTCGGGGCGTGTATTTGCTGATGCATTTCATACAAGAACAAAAGCATTGCAGTGTTTCAAATGGTCTTAAAAAAAGCATTTCTTTGATAATTAGTCTCTGCCATAATGTCCTGGGAAATAGGGAGTTTTTTTGTAAACGTTGCAGCGATAGATAAAGGGTGAGTAACAAATTGGAGAGTTATAAGTAAGAAAAATTATCATGGCACGCAGAGTTACACTACGGTGAGCAAGCGGTAATATGACCAGGGTGAAAAGGCATACTACAAACCAAAATTGCTTTTTCACCATTTTACTGTTTTTACCCCATATTTGCCAAACTATAAGCCATAGGCAGTATAAACTGTCCTTATTGGAACCTTGTAACAAACATCTCATGGTGTGCTTTTCAACACATTCGGAACATTTTAATTTTGTTACCCCTGTGTCACCTTGAACTCCAAGCTGGGGCAATGAAAGGGGTGTGTCAAGTGCTTCCGTTAATTTTTTTTGATTATCATGCATAAGTACTTGTGTACCAAAATTCACAACTTTTATCAGATTTGCACACTCAACATGAGATCTGTGCAATACAGGTTCCCCACTATTGTTCAAATATAACTATAAACAGTATTATACCATCAATTAGTGATTTTGTATTTTTCCTACGTCGTTTAGTCTTTGATACGGTATAATTTTATAGAATGTAATTACTTCCTAATATTACATCTGTAGTACTCAAAATGTAAATTTTAATTGAGAGTGTAGTCAAGAGTTCCATGTTACATAATGAAAAAAAACATATTGAGAAAAATGGGTTTGAAGTTTTTGAACTTCCACAACTCATGTTTTGGTCCACATATTTGAGTTCCATATTATCGGATAGACTTTGTGTCCCCAGTTGGAAAGTTTGGCCCATTAGTTTAAAATATATCACTTATTGATTGCTATAATCACTAATCAATAATTGCACATAGGAACCTTTTAGCTCAGCAACATGCACATAGGACTTCTTTTAACTGTAAAAGTCAACGCCATAAAGAAAACATTGTATTGTGTGCAATTCAAAGGCTAAATGGTCCATTTTTTTAATCATCAGAAAAGTAAAATAAATACAAAGGTGCAGTATGTTGGGATTGTTTAATCACCATGCTACATAGTCCATCGCTGTCAATCATCATCATCATCATCTGTTCATGATGATCATCATCTTCCGCATTCAATCCAAAATCACATTTCCCTAGGCAAGGAAATGTTCTTAAATTCTCATTTAAACCACTAAAACACCGCAAAAAATATTGTGTTCATAAAATGCCATCATGGGTCATATTGGCGTCATCGTCATCACAGCATCATGTAAATCCTATCACATGTCACCTCAGTCATGTATAATGTTGTCATGTATACTACTTTTCCTTTACTTGGAATCTATCATGAACCAATTACACAAATTTGCATGAATTAATGCCATTCACCATGATGGTCCAATCATGGTCACATCATATCATTTTCTCATTTAAATTCTGAATACATGTCACTGGGCACAAAATGTTCTAAAAACTTTGACAGTTGCAGTTTTTTGGTGTCATCATAACTCTGTACACATAACTCTTGCGGTCTTCATTGTTCTCTCTTTAGTCTCTGCGCCCCATGTCATCCTCATCTTTTACCTCAATGCCCCACGCAAATATATTTTGCTTATCCTGATCCGCAATTTGATTGAAGCGATCAAAAATGAGCGTTTACCTCGGGCCACATGTTGGTCTGTCACACTTGCCTGTCTAGTCTATACGTCTTGCACTTCTATTCTCACGTCATTTAGTTTGTAGGCTTGTCTTGCACATCTTCTTGTAGGGTGGCCAAGGCCTCCACGATCTGTTCTCTTACTTGGTCACCCACCATTTTCTGTATCACTTTATTCAATGGCTTGTAGAATTCGCCAAATTGGCAGTGGTTTGTTTTCATTACTGCCCGTGCGGGCATTTATCTATTGATTTTAATACAAAACCATGTATTTGTGATTGATTGGATCTTTTGGAATATTATACCAACCATTTCTCAAGTTTAGGTAGACTGTAAACGACCCTCGCCATGTCATCTGGGAACCTCCAGTTGAAATTTTCAACCATATAATTGTCAATTGTAATTTTATTGTTACTTTATTTCTTATTTAAAAACAAACACACACCACACAAACAATTACATAACACGTGCGCTAGTACCTCATAATATATAAAATTTACTTAATAACTATGTAATTTTCACGGAAATTAAAAATCTCATGTTTCTTTTTTATAAACATTTTTAAATTTAAACGATAAACCGCTTATTTTACTCTGTGTGGCAGCATAGGCATAGGGTTCAAAAGTGAGTTTCAATAAAATAACAATATCATATTGCCAAAGATTTTTCTATTGTTGCATGTGGGACAGACAAACTCTACAACGAAAATATATGCAGTAAGGCCCCCACATACAATTTTTAAGCTGGCACTAGAGCCGCTAAAGTTATGGCGGGCTTTATGTATCTGGAATGTGAAGTATGTGCCGGCACGTGACGCATTGTAGTGCACTGATGTATCAACACTAACATTCCTTGGTTATCATGGGCTGGATTAACTTGAAAGCTTCCTTGAAGTCGCTTACGAAGATTAAAAAGGAAAGCTAACTAGAATTATTACACACACAATCGTGTGATGATGTTGATCATAAAGAGCGCCGTAGAGAGTACCTCGATAACAACTGTGGATTAGAACACTGATAGAGTCAAAGTCAATGTTTGCCTGCCCTTCATATCAATAGTCTTGGAGTATTCCAAAAGGACTGTTGATCACACTCGCGAACGAGACCTTGCCCCAGCAAAACAAATGTATATAGATATCTGCCCTTTGGGTGACGTTTTACGTAGCGGGGATATGGTATGTAGACCAGCATATACCGCTCCAAACTTTATGCAACCATGTGGAATAGACCTCTGCCCTGAGAATTGAGTAGGTGCAATCTAATCTACAAGTTAGTTCGCCGAATGCCAGTAGCCGCCATGTTAAAAATAAGTTGATCGTGGGGAAGAACCAGCAACCCAATTAGCATATCAGAACTCGCCAAAGATAATATCAGAAGATCGCTTAAGGTTTTTCTTAAATTTCTTCTTTGACGAAGGGCGTATATGGTGGCCATATTTGTTAGAATGGTACCGAACGTTATGGTTGGGAAAATCAGGCAAAATAGGCCACCCAGAGGAATTTTGCAACTATCACCATCCTGAAGAGCAACAGATGATTGTTAAGCGGTGATGTTAGCAAACTATCCATGGTCGTTTCCATCTTGCTTCGCTGTTTGAATATTTGATTTTGTACCAACCACCTTCACGTCGCCCAACAAGACTTGATATAAACGTGAAAGAAAGTATCAAGTCCTATTTCCAAGTCGCAACAACATTACTTGTGAAAAAAATCATGAGTTGGTAATTTGATTATGACTGGAGCATAGGCAACAAATAAAAGAGAGTTAAATTTTAATTTAACCGGAAACCAGTAAAATTGTTTTTTTTGCAAATTGAAAAAAAGTAATCAAATCACATGTTGTACCAACACCCACTTGGGTACGGACTACAATATAGAATTACATTTTAGCAATAATTTTTGGCTTCAGGCTATAGGCCATATTGAGTGCACATATGCAGTTATGTAGTCCGCAACAAAATCCTAATTGTAATGAATTTTTATTTTTCGGGTCGCTTGGCCTTATAATTGATGGAGTCTTTAAAAACATAAAGACACGCAATCAAATTGTTTAGGATTAATGAACCATAGGCAGACGTGATTGTAAGTATTTAAACTAGAAAGACGTTGTGTAGGTTATATCCATTTTAATTACAAATGGCAATATTTGATATTGCTGTGATTGTGGTCCTGTGGTGGTCTGTCTGGGCCTGTGTCCTTTGTTTTTGTTTTTTGCTTTTCGCGCGCGATATCTCAAAGAACAATGGTGCTAGTCATCATGAAGCGTATGTTATTACCCACTGTTTTCAGTCAACATCGAGTTTGAGAGGAGTCCGTGACCTAATATCGAGGCTTACATGGTAATTACTAAGTTAGACTCTTAAATCAATAATAGCACATTTTTTTTTAAGAGCGGCCCATTTTCAATAAAATGGAGATTTTTACACGGTTGCATTGGTATCTGGCTTAGTAAACCATACCTGCAATGGTTAAGCTCGAAAATATCTGTTCTCACACAAACGAAGGAATTTTGTAATTAGACATAATTATTATCGTATCCCGATAATAATCAACGGGGCTGCGGGAAACGTCTTTTGCCAATGTAAATAGCCGGGAAAAAGCGTCATGTATGTGTCCTACTCTCATCATTTAGTTGTTTTTATTGGTTCAGGCAAATCAAGTTAGAGGTTATTTTTCTCTGATTGGCACTAGTTCATCATGGACCCGCGACATAGCATTTCCAGATCTGGCCGTTAAGATCCAATCTGGGATCCAAATTTTTTTTTTTTTTTTTTAAAATTATTAAAAACCCTGAAATAAACGCCCCCATTTTTTTTTTTTTAGCATTCTCGTTCGCAGGTATATTTCCTAGACAAACACTACGTAACTTTGGCCAAATATGCAAATTTGAAAATTTTGGGCGCTCTTCAAAAACGTGCCATTATTGCCTTAATTGTGTGGCGATAGGCTCAAGAACCAGGCGGAGCAGGGGGTACTTGCGGAAAAAAAATCATGCGCACCGACACTATCTTCATACGAAAATACTTTTTAATCCATAAAACTTCCAAACTTGGCGGTGAAGGACTGATTTCAGTGGTTTGTGAAATACCACCTTCGTGTGATGCCTTAAACATTAAGCAATGCACCAACTATATTGAATTTAAGAAATATAATTGAGTATAAATAAAAAAATGTACTTATAAAAAGAAAACAACAGATACTAAACGAACATAAACTTTGCACTATGCTTTCTCCGTATAGAATTTATAATGATTAAAAACGTCATCGCGTGAACGGCCTGCTCAGTTATATTTCAGCACCTCATTGTTCCACTGACCCATGAAATATATATTTTTTATATATACATGCTTCTATGTTTCTATGAAAGTTTATAAGAACGACCTTGTTAACCAAGGACAATGGGCAATTAATATTAACACTTCAAAGCCAATTTGGTACCTCTAATATATACTGGCCCGCTCGTGACAATTGAAACATTATCATTTATATTAAGGCAATCGAGGTTTGTATTTTCTTAATACAGTAGTGAATTTTCGAAAAAAACTCCGGACTTATTTACCCTAGCTTATTTTTATGTACTTAACATATGAATGCTTGAATATTCCATTCAATACACGGGGTGACGTAATTGGTTTTTTCGAATATATCTGGAACTGAACTAATTATAAAGATTGTCCAATCGTCCTTAACTTTGTTCTATTTTACTCAAACAGTAAGAATTCATTTGTCTTAAAATTTACTGCTACTAGCCATAATAGAACAAAATAGAAAAATAAGATTCGCCGTTATTTTTTTTTCTTTTCAATGTGCTTGCTGTTTTTGTTTGTTTTTTACCTTCGTATGATTAGAAAATTTAAAGGGTAAGAGTGAGGTTGACGAAACCTTTATTTTTCTTTATGATTGAATATTATTAGTTATTTACAACTATGCACCCTGGACATGATATCTACAAGAACATTTTGGTGTGTTTAATATTTCGCCCATTCGGAAGTTTCAGAGACGGATGGTTCTGAAAATGCGAGTTTAATAGATGCGCAGAAAACACGGCATTATAACACGCTTCCATAGAGCATGACAAACTAAATTAGATAATGTCACCCACGTAGTTTTATTTTACATATTTCTCTCTCAGGCAATTACCGCGCGCCGGTGAGCCCCGGTGAAAGGAAGTAGTGCATAACATACGCACGCCCAAATCCGTGTAAATAACCATTGTCCGGCCGTACTCACATAGTCCGGGAACAATGGTGAACAACAGGGCTCGATTTCAGTTGACTCTTGACGCAACATTAGTTTCATCCCACGGTTTATTCCTTATCGTCTATGAGCCCCCGACATGGCCCCACTCGACTATCTGCTTCCATTCACACCGGTGCAATACATCAATGGTTGCCAAATCCACGATTTGTAGCCAACCCCTGGGCGACTTGTCTACTCGGGCCCACAAACTGCAAAGGCCAACAGCGAATGCTCGAATTTTTGGCTAATTTTCACTTTCAATAGACGACATTGTTAAAAAAAAAGTAGAGATATAATACGTTTGAAAAGGTTTTAAGTTGTACTTACACACACAATTAGTGGATGAGCTAGGCCCGGTCAAACATCATCGTTTACCCCTCACTACAGAAAAGGTTTGACAACTTTGTTAGTTAGTATGGCCCCTCTAATATCACGCTAGGTTAGGTAGTACTCCAAATTGTTGTGTCACTTTTTCAATAGGGGGCCAATTTAAGTTTACACAAACAGGGGTCCAAACTTTTAAATGCTCCAATCATTTTGAAATGTATGGCACATATTGTCCGCTATCAAACGGATTCCCAAAATTTAGAGTTTTGTCATCTATGAACAATGGTTTTGGAGTTAATAGGGTAAAAATGGCTAAATTGTAAAAAGGCCTATTTCTATTTGTACAGGTGTCAAGATCAGAAGTTGCTTCCAATTTGTTGAAAAATGATAGATTGTTCATCTAACTCATCCGTCAGATAAGGATAGCTTGTACCATCGCGATATCATGTTAATGCGACAAAATAGGTCATATGGCAACATACTCCAAATTGGTTTTGAACCTTCTTTGAACCGCTATCTCCTTAAGTAAACATTTAAACATAATCAAAATTATAACTTTTTTTGGAGTCCTCTTACTTCAGGCAATAATTTGGAAGCATTTAAAATATAATCCGATTAACTTTTAATATTGAACCCTGTACAAATTGAGATTGACCATTTGCAGGACTTGTGGGGAGTGGGGAGTGGCATCCTGATTGGAATGCATGTTTTTCCCCGCCTTAAGGTTTTTTCATTATGTATGGCACGACCCTGCATTTGTGCCAAAAACTAAGCTAACCTATCTCCTACCTATGGTGACGGCCACAACCGATGGCGATTTAGGGGGGTCGAAGAAAGGCACACAAACATCGTGCTTAGAGACCATACCTCTCTCAAAACTTAGTAGTAGTGGGCCGCGCCACGTAAAAAAAAATCAACAATCTCCTTGTAACATTTAGACAAATCACATGACCAAGTGGTATTCTAGTAACCGTAGCCTTAGTATAATTCCAAAGATTTGTAACTTTTTTGCATGTAGACCCTCAACATGAATGCAGTATGGGCCCAAATGTTATCAGCTACACTGGTGCGAATTGTTGGCACAATTTGTCATCATACCTGTCCCCGCTCCCCTAATCAAATGTTGGCTTGAATTGGTACCGTTGAGGGGTAGTGCCGTATGTTTTGCCTCAACATGCTTATTTGGGGCGGGAGGGGAGGTAACAGGAAATAAATTTTCACCTCAAAGACATCATGTGCTAACAAAATACTCCACTTATAGGTAGTAACGTGGGTTATGAAGCTCATTGCCCAACGAATTTTTGCACAAGAAAAAAATGCTATAAAGATCCGTAAAGAGTTATGCGAGCTTTATGTATCGGAGTGTGAAAGTACTTCGTCCGGCCGCTTGATGCATTAATGTCATAACAATTAACTTTTCGTTGGTCCTTGATTGACGAATTAGCCTGAAAATTCCTTGAAGCGCTTGTGAAGATTGAACAAAAGAAGATGAAACTAAAATTGGTTACACTAATACAATCGGGGTTAAAGCACGCAGAACTTGTCTCCAAAAAAATGGGAGCCATCAGAATTGTCCGTTTGTTCTCATGATAATCTAAAGGAACTTTGATATAGCGCATACTAGCTAAAGAAAGAAACCAAGCTTTACAACATGTTTTGGTTCCACCCATTTTGCCGTAGGCAATCCAGCGTAAAGTGCGTTTATACTGCAGTAGGGTCAAAACCATTCTGTGCCCTATTCTCTATCGTTCATAGCTCAAAAACAAAACATCAATAATGCAACTGTCCAAACGGGATTTCGATTCAAGGAAGGGTTGCAAACGTCATAAAGCGACTCCTTAAGGTTTAGAAAAAGATTTTGCATGGATTATCATAAGTGTCCCCATGACAAATGGCTATTGAAATCTGAAATGCAAATGTTGAAAAAAATAACATCTTGAAAAAAAAATCACCTGCCTCGACTCGTTTTTGAAGAGGATACATCGTAAGTTTTTTACGAAACACATGGTGAAGTTTATGCGCAATTTTAGGTTGCTGTCTGGAAGCTCTACTCCATACCATCAGAACAGCAACGGGAACAAAATCTGTAATGCTGAGTAAGAAGAGGATGATTTCAAGTTCATTCTTTAAAATCCAACTTACTTTTTGAGTAGTGACGTTTCGCTTCCTAACAGGAAGCTTTCTCAAACTGATATGCAGCTGATCTTGATATGACTTGGGTGACGTCATGGTGTGATGTAGCATTCTCAAAAGGAACGATAAACTTGCCAGAATGGATTCATGAGCCTCTGGTAAAGAGAAAATGGGGCCTGACCACAGGAAGAACTTGATGAATTCAGACGAGGGGGCGTACCACTTAGTCATCTTTATTAATCAGGCCTGATCCAGAGGGCTTCATCACACCATGACTCACCAAGTCTCTCAAGGAATCAGCTGTCATATCAGCTATTGAGAAAGCTTCCTGTTAGGAAGCGAAACGAGTCACTACTTAAAAAAGTAAGTTTTGGATTTTACAAAGCACCAAACTGTGATCAAATGCAACGTATTGCCCCCAAATGGCACATAAGTTATGTATTGAAATCATTGCAGTTAATTGAGTGAATCTCAAGATTGCCAAAAGCAAATAAGATGAAAAAGAGAGAGCATTAGAAAGCATGGTTCTTACTCTTTAAATTGATTTCTTGTCTAAGATATCAATCCTCTGATTAACTGTATGTTTTATAGGTTTCTCAATATAATTGTCATTTGGAACATAAATCTAAGGCACTTTACTCCGCGTCAATCCATTTCACATCGCATCTTGTGCTGGGGGGGGGGTCTTGATGTTGCGAGTTTGAAGATTGTAACAAAAACATTCTGTCACATATGTTAAAAATTGGGGTTATTTGGTAATGTTGACTGTATTTGCTGTGATTGTTGTTGTACTTTCCTCTGGAGAGTTTAAATGTTAAAGAAACATGCTCAAGTCTATTTTCTCCATAAGACTATACTTAGACCCTCTCAGGGTCCGGTGGTATAAACGACGGGTAATGAAGACTACAATCCTCTGAGTCAACCAAAAACGGCGTGTCGAGTGTATTTTGAATTTTGTCATCCGTGGACAAGTACAATTCTTCTCTAATTCGCGAGCTTAAACGCGAAAAAAATAGTTTCTAACGCGCCTCCCCTATTAACCTAAAGAGAAACCATTATAACATACCGTAATCGGGGGGCTCCTTACCCGATGACAAGCAACTGAAAGACGCAACAAGGGCTAGAATCGAGCCCTACAAAACCAACACATAATTCACTCACCTAGAGTCAAACGATCTTACTTGATAATAGAAGCCACTCTGTCTTGGTAAAAGATGGCGAAACTGACATCAGAATACATTGACGGACTCGACTATGCTCTGGAAATGCGAAGAACTAGTAAACCTACCTAGTAAAGAACCGTAACTGACAAATATAAAGTAATAATATTCCTAATATTATATAAAACTTCATTACAACTTAAGAAACCTTTGAACAAATGTTTCCTATGCATTTTTTTTCAATTTTAACACTAAAATTTAAAAACATGCGTCCCTTGCTGCTGTCTCGAAAACGGATCAGTAACCATCACCTCGTGATGTCCCATCACACACCGCGACAACCCGCACCAACATATCTTCCTACGTATACCCATGCTATCGTTAAGAAATCGTTATTTCTTCTCTCATTCGCGAGCTCAAACGCGAAGAAATGTTTCTAACTCGCCTTCCCTATTCCCTGAAAGGAAACATATTATAACCTACCGTATCGGGGGGCTCCGTACTCCCGATGACAGCAGCTGGACAACTGCTGCCTTTCCCGCTCAGGTTTAAAGAACGGATACGGAACATGTGTACAATAATTCAGCAACTATAATAATGCATCAATCAAAGAATGGAGCCCTATAAAAAAAAAATTCGCTAAGAAATCGAAACTGAATATCATGTTCCACTATATTTGGCGACTACTGACAAGAAGATTGGCGAATATAAATTTTAGACCCTTCGAAAAATAACAATGGAAATTAAACAGTCTATAAAGTAAAAAGACGTAAACAATTGAACTACATAAAAATAGAAGTCTAATAGAACCCATTATCTGTGAGGAAGAATCAAGGAAAGATTTTCCCAGTGGCAAAGCGAAGCAATATTCCAATGCTAACTTATGTGAAGCTCGGATTCACTACAATTTAGCTAGGTAACCAACTACTTAAAAACCGGCACACTCAAAAACTATGTACTATGGCCATAATAGGGGACCAATGTTTTCTGCTAAAAGCATAGGGGGAAAATGGATGTTGCTTATGTATGTAGAATATCTGTACTTGGCGTTCATTCACTATCTTGAAAGGATACAAAACATTATTACAAAACAGACACACTCTAGATATATAAGCTGGCACGTTCAATCGTCATTCAAGTTAACCACTACTTCAAACATGTGATGAATGTACCTCCAGTGTCGTAAAGTCGCCTTCAAATCAAAACACCTTTTATGCTAATATTCATATCGGTTCGTGCATTTAAGTCCAATGCTGGACTATACGTTGCTAATGCTATTAGTAATGTCGTGTTAAAGAACAAATAAAACACTATACAAACCAATAAATTTTTGACATTGCTGAAAAGCATCAATGTTTGGTTAAGAATGTATATATACAAATGCCCGTGTGCGAAATGTACTATTACTCTGCGCTCATATGGGCACGCCATGTGCTCGAAGCTGCGCAATATAACACATGAAGAATCTCTACCAAACAAAAAATCGAAATTTCAATTTAGGCTCCAATTGCTCGAAAAAGGGCACTGTAACAAATTGTTGTGTGTGCACAATGGAACTAAACACATGGCACCTGTGTATCGAAACGCAACGCCATAAGCGGAATGCTGCAAAAAATGGTGGACAGCATCTCGGCGCGGCCGTTGATAATAGATAGTGACAAAAATCCATTTGAATATACCCAGTGGCAATTGTATCATAATATTATCCAGTGGCAAAATAGTGCACATGCATGCTGTCACAATCCTGTAAAACTTGTAAACCACGTCCAGGTTTGTTACCGGTTAATTCACAGCTGTAAACAATAACCACTTGGGGATCAGTCAGTGCTCCACACTTGGAAAGGGACTGTAACAATTAGGTATAGTAAGAATGTGCACCATGGAACAAAAACCACTTGCCACGATGAAAAATCTGGAAATGTCACACGTAAAAACTTACATATCGAAAACATATGCTGAGTGCCATTGCACAGTGAAGTATTAAATTCCAGTGGCAAAAGGATGCACCATACTTCATTATCTGGTAACACTTACAACCGCATCCGGTATATACAGGTTAAATCACAACATTACAACATTACTTAGTTTCCAAAACATTGAAAAAAACATGTATAAAAAATTCTTTATTGAATGATATGCACAATGATCAAGAACCACATGGCAGCCATGAAAAATCTTGATGTCGAAAACAAAAGCTTGCCATATCGAAACACGAATACCGAATGCTTGTAGTAGCTAGTTGTTATGATTGCCCAATAGCAAGGACAAATCATAAGGATATGCCCGGGCCCAGTGGCAAAATGTGTATGCCCAGTGGCAAATGTGTATGCCCACTGGCAGCTGTCTATACCCAGTGGCAAACTGTCTATGCGCAGTGGCAAACTGTCCTAATGCCCATTGGCAAACTGTCTATGCCCTGTGGCAAACTGTCTATGCCCTGTGGCAAATGTCTATGCCCAGTGGCAAACTGTCTATGCCCCATTGGCAAACTGTCTATGCCCAGTGGCAAAATTTCTATGCCCAGTGGCAAATGTCTATGCCCAGTGGCAAAATATCTATTCCAGTGGCAACAATGATAGACCATGCTTCACGGTCTTCAAGTCTTGTCAACCATATCCTGCAGCTTATACCCGACAGCTATATAAAAAAGTTCAAAAAACGATTAATAATAGGCCTTCTTGCCAAATAAAATATGAGACCACATAACGTGCTCATAGCTTGGTACTCATCTAAAATAGCCCCAATAGTTACCCGTTTAGAGGCTGAAAATAACATAATGGGGGAAAAGGTATACCATTATTTACTCAATACTGCCATGAAAAAAAAGGAATAGAAACAAATGTAGGCCTACTAAAAATGACAAGTTAAAAAAAATAAAAAAAATAAAAAAAATGGTAGCCATTTTAATAATTCGTACCTCAAATGCCCGATGGCAAGAGAAAAGAATATCTTGCTACATAATACTCCACAATCTATATGGTGCACCAAGTTCGAAAATAGTAAAGTAGTGGTCGTAGAATGGTTTGCTTTAACTTGATCTAAAGCCACACTCTAGTCCATTACTATCCACTGAAAATAACTAGTACCATCTCTATCTAGCTGTAACATACACCATGAACTACCTGTAAAAATCATTTTCTTTCCCCTGCAAAAGAACCAAAATTTTGCAATAAACACTCATTTCAAGATGTACACATCGGTTCCGCATTAAGTTTATGTACCCTGTAACGATGAATAATGCTTCGCACAAGTGGCTATTAGATGCCAGTGCAATGGATATTCTATAAAATGTTACGATCACTTTGCCGACATGCCAGTTCGCTGTCGCATCGTGCAATTCACAACCTATAGAAAAACATACGAATTTCAAGACTTTTAAATATACTTAATTTAATTAAATTACATATGCTTCTATTCAGCGACAAAACCTAATCCTCTTTTTCTAGTATAAAGAAAAAAGAGAGGCAAACTAGTGAACGAACAAGCTTAAGTGAAGAGTAAATAAAATTTTATCTCACAATCATAGGTTTTAAAAAGAATTAGTATCACCGACTCTACGAAGTCAATCGGAACAACTATCAACTCCTTATTCCAAAGGGAATCACAACGTATAAAAACCGACTAATCTGGCCATTTGAATTATGTTTTGTGCTTATAAAAAAAAAAAAAATCACAGCCTTAATCCGTGAATGTAGAAACGCAGGAAATTCCATCCATGAACCAGTCTTTCATAGTTCGGCACTATTCAATGATTGTAGGCACCCATGGATTCCATCCAAGTAGGCCAGTTAACCACATTACAGCACTATCAAACGAACCCATGCCACTTGCCAGATAATGCAAAATCAAAAATATACAAGGAACATCGCCCTTCACATCTAAAAAAACACGGATAAATCAAATGTGTTTCACGGTCTAATGAAACCAACAACTTGTTTCGAAATGTTTAACAAACGTGCTAAAGCACACAACAGTAACATTACCACTTGTTCACGTGGCCTGAAAACCAAGACTGAAAGTAATAAAACAATTATATCAGGAAAAGAAATCGGAACAACTGTAGCTATACGAATAAGAAATTATCACCACAGTGATTTATTATTCTTCGAAGAAATCTCCATCAAATTTCAAAGACACATCGAAAGCAAATGCACGATTGCCCTACTTGCAACTGTTAACATTAAGTTGATTAAAACACTCCTATGGATTAAAATATAACATAAAAATGTAAGTCAAGCATGAACATACTAGAAGCAGCTTCCGGCCGTGTAATCAAAAATGAAATATTGCGATTGGTTAAATACAAACAAAAATACCAGTTTTCTATTCAAACGAGCACAGTCACTTGGTACAACCCACTCAGGAGCAGTTACTTTTGGTCGTCTGCATTCATTGGTAACAATTCAAATCGGACAATTACATCAATCAGGAGGCTTTAGGTCTAATAGAAATCTCCTGAAAAAATATCAGCAGATTACAATATGTAAGCACAAGAAACTGATTATTGTTCACGACGAATAGGTTAACCGATACAAGCTTGAAAGGAAATAGCGGTTAAGTATACAATCTCATAGTTCCTCTTTACTAACTCTAGAATGAGCAGAGAAACAGCCTCATCTTTTTTTTTTTTTCCCTCATTGTATTGTTACCTTCTAGTAGCATTCACAACAAAATCAGAAGTGCATCGAGTGATTTTGGCATGTAATTAATATTGACGTAATAACTACGCCCTATACTTACAAGAAATGCATCTGAAGGAGGAAGCCATCCAGAATCAAAGAACCAATCTTGTGGTCTATTTGAACCTACGTCGTATATAACTTCAGCGTTTTACAACGATGATCACTATAAAAACGGTAATATAAATTCGAATAGAAACCTATCATACCACCGAAACACACCCAAGTGGGGCCACAAGCGAGTGCCTTCATTTTATATTCCCAAATTACTTCAAACTAAACATGCTGAAAAAGAAGCTGTATAGAAGTATAAACAAAGTCCTGCCTGAAAAAACACATTAAAACAAACACCATTTGCATGTTTTACAGCTTTATGACTCACAATTGGAGTGTATGTAGGTACCTGAGTCATAAGTCAATACCACACGTTAACGGATCAGAAGAAAGGTTAATCTCTGCACTTATAACCTTGCTCATCATTGGCAACTGGGACATAAAAGCGTCTAGGAAAGAACTAAAGAGCCTGAAAATAACCGAACGATTTAACAACCCATAAATCGTTAATACAGTATTTTAACAATATTTGAGTGAAACGTAGTAAAACATAAAATAGTCAATTGACGCTATGTATACTATTGCATCGTCTGTAAATTGAGAAAACGTAATTGCTGAATAAACACCATACCTTAACTGGTCACAGGAATCAGGTTCGGCACTGAACAACAACAACAACAACAACATCAATCATCAAACATCACCTCAACATCATCATCATCAATCATCATCATCATCATCATCATACATTAGAATTTAAAAACGGATTACCATAACGATAAAAGAAAGTTTAATTAAAATACCTTAATGACACATCTGAGCTCACTGACCGGGCATGCATTGGCATGAAGGATTAAAAAGATTAGTGGGTAATCACTTCTAATGCTGTGTGGCATACAAGCGTATATCAACATAAAATCCTACCCCACCAACATCATGATCAAAAACAACAGGTGATTCTCACACCATAGAGAATGCAACATCATTTTCAATGTGTGTTTCAAAGAAAACTTACGTGAACGGCATCTTGAATTGATTGTAGCTTCAAGGGGATAGCTCCCTACATTATCGCGAAACAGTTGCATCTGTCTTACCCGGACGCCATGTTACTCATGGCGCCTCAGCAGCGGGAATTTAGAAACACCCACACCGGTTGTGAAATATAAAGGTCCACAATAACATCGAAGCCGTCTATCATTCCACATTCATGCATCTGTAAAATCATGGCATCCTATAATCAGCCGAAAAACCACTACGAAATAACTGTGTTCGATACGAGAAATTTAACATGCGTCTTGCTGCTGTCTCGGAAAACGGATCAGTAACCTCACCTCGTATGTCCATCATCACACAATCCCGCGACCCCGCACCAACACATCTTCCTTACGTAATACCACATGCTATCGTTAGAAACGTTATGTCGGTTCTAATAAGGGGTATGGGCCAGCCATTGGGGTAAAAAGGTGTCAGCGCAGTATTAAAATGACCGATGTCCAAGGGCCCAGGGAGGGCCCAGTGATCTGATTTTTTTTTGTTTAGGATTTCACTTTGTTGATGTTTTGTATATAAATTAGATGCATCGTGTTGTAAGTGCGAGTTTTTTTTGTCTATTGTAATAAGTTTTGATTTTATGTCAGTTGAACCTACTGTGCCCTGAATCCGCATACAGAGCCGAGACTGTGGGCAGTCTCATAGACTAACTGTTGAGTTAGTGGGTGTGTACCTAACTTATTACGTACTGATGATAGGTTTTTGTACTATGCCATCCTGAAGTGCAACGGATAAATTTTGCGGCGATGTTAAGTTACGTAGACACGTTTTACCCCTGTGTCACTGTTTCTTTGTCCCTGTTTTTAACACCTATCCACTTGCTCATAGCATGATGTGAAAAAAAAAAAGTATGGAAAGAAAGCTTAATCTACTTTCGATTTCTAAAGTTAAACACTCCGGAGGTAGTAATTTGATTATGACCTAGAGCATATGCACAAAATATACCAGTAAAGATTTCTTACATTTTAATTTGAAGGCACCCAATCAAACTACAATTTTGCAATTAAAAAACCGATAGAACATACTACAACAGGTACCGATGCAAAATCAAGAACTATCGAATCGCAGATGTATGATGTATCCTAACTGAACTGGAAACCGTTTTGGAATCATGTTTTGTCCACGTGTGTGTAAATGAAAGTTAATTTGAATAGCCACAAATATCAATGGTGTTACGTCACTGTCTGTAGCGAGGGCTTACGTGTCTCTAACACGATGGCGATTTTTTTTTTGGGCGCTTGCAATTTTGGCCGATGGCGATTTATTTCGTAGGATTAATTGGTAGGGTATTCAGATTACTTCACTTTAATGAAACCAAACCCTGTTTTTTTCTATATAGAGGTTTTTTAATTTCAGAATGGCTCTGCGCTGAATTCCTGCAATCAATATACGTGGTGCGTTTCACTTATTTCATACACACAACCTATATGGGAGTAGAACATCAAATCAAGACGATTTCCTGTCCGAGGACAATACACTAGGTGGTTTCCATGGCCCCGTTGTTTCAATGAAACAAAATTTTAAATAAATAGTGGAGGTTGATTCTTTAATTACAACGTGTTTTGACGGAGAAAACATATTAGACATTCGGAATGTTTTTGTCTTCTTTGTCTCTGTGATTATGTGGTTAACCCATGGCGAACGTCCAATATCTGTATGGCTTTCTTGCTATCACACTAAAGGTCATCAATTGCTGGAAGTTAGGTAAAGATGTTTTTTTCTGCAGCTAGGATGCTGACTCAAAATTTAGAACAACCCACACCCGGGAGTGGGAAATATAAAGGTCCACAATAAATCGAAGAAGTCTATCATTCCATGCAGCTGTTAAAAGCATGGCATCCATAAATCAGCCGAAAAAACACTACGAAATAACGGGGTTCGATACGAGAAATTAACATGCGTCTTGCTGCTGTCTCGGAAAACGGATCAGTAAACAATCACCTCCGTGATGTTCCATCACACACCGCGACACCCGCACCAACAGATCTTCCTTACGTAATACCCCATGCTATCGTTAGAAACGTTATGTCGGTTGCTATAAGGGCGTATGGGGCAGCCATTGGGGGGAAATAATTTTAAATAAAAAATGGTGTCCAGCGCTAGTATTAAAATGAACGATGTCCAAGGGCCCAGGGAGGGCCCCAGTGATCTGATTTTTTTAGGGTTCATTTGTTGATGTTTGTATAGAAATAGATGCATGCCTTGTAAAAGTGAGGACTATTGTAAATAAGTTGATTTTATGTCAAATGAACCTTACTGTGCCCTGAATCCGCAGACAGAGCCGCGAGGGACTGTGGGACAGTCTATAGAAGATGTGAGTTAGTGGTGAGTACTAACTTATTACGTTACGGATGATAAAGTTGATACTCTGCATCCTGAAGTGCACACGGATATAAAGTTATGCGGCGGATGTTTAGAGTCTACGGTAGCACGTTTTTACCCTGTGTCATGTTCTTTGTACCTGTTTAAACACCTCCACTTGCTCAAGCATAGATTTGAAAAAAAAAACAAGTATGAAAGGAAAGCTTATCTAATTTCTCTTTCTAAAGTTAAACCAATCCGGAGGTAGGTAGTAATTTGATTATGACCTATAGAGCAATACACATAAATATACAGTAAAGATTTCTACAGTTTAATTTGAAGGCCACCAATAAACTACAATTGACAATTAAAAAAACAGAATTAGTAGCTTAGAAACATAACTACAAAGCAGGTTACCATGCAAATATCAGAACTATCGAATAGGCAGATGTATTGAATTAGTATCTAACTGAATGGAAACCGTTTGGAATCATGTTTTGTCACGTGTGTGTAAATAAAGTTAATTTGAATAAGCCCAAAAATATCAAGGTGTAAGTCACTGTATGTTAGCAGGGATACGTGTTCTAAGCACGATGGCGTTTTTTTTCGGCGATGCATTTTGCCGATGGCGAATTTATTTCGTAAGGAATTATTGGTAGTGGTTTTAGATACTTCACATTTAATGAAACCTGCCATTTTTCTAATAATAGAGGTTTTTAATTTCGAATGCTCTGCGCTGAATTCTGCAAGCAAATATAGTGCAGTTCAATTAATTTCATACACACAACCTATATGGGTGAGTAAGAACGTTCACAATCAAGAAACGATTCTTAGAAGGAAAAAAAATAGGTGGTCATGGCCGTTGTGAATTAGACAAAATTTAATAAATAGTGAGGTTGATTCTTTAATTTACAACGGTTTGACGGAGAACAACATAATTTGTAGACATTCGGAATTTGGTCTTAGTGTATCTGTGATATGTGGTTAAACAAATGGCGACGTCCAAATAGTATGTATAGGCTTTTCTGGTATTCAAAAATAAATTACAGCACAGCAGGATTGTGGAAGTTTAGGTAAAGATGTTTTTTCTGCACTAGGATGCTGAATCAAATTTTGGGTCCAGCTCTTAGAAATGGCGGGGAATATTGTAAAAGTAGGGAAAGAGATTTAGTAGAGGAGGTAAAATGTTAAAATGTGCACCAAAACATTGGCGCAAAACAAGGTAAACAACATAGTTCCGTCCATTTCCGAAACTTGAGATTAGCCCTATAATTATACCTCAACTCTTAAAATACAGTATATTATATACGCGTCGGTGTGTTAAGGAAAAGAGTCGGACACAAATTGGGTAAACTGAAATGCACAGAACTGTGTCTAAAAAAACTACACACACTGTATTATAGTATTTTGACACAAAATAATTACACAAAAGGTTAGCATTTGTCACGAAGAATATAAAAAACCACTGTGTACTTTTGACCCAAAAAAAGGGGAAAAGTCATGCATGCACATTATTTTAAAAACTACAATTCACACAGAATTTGTTGAAAAAAACTGAGAAAATAATGCTGTAAAAAATTATTACATTATATTTTTTAAAGATTCGTTATTAATAAACTAAAATAATATTGCAGAAATATGTTATTTAACTGCGATGTCAACATCAGGATTTTTCGACGACCACCCCGTAAGTGTGCATAAGAAGTTAGGCGCCACCTATGCTAGACGCACAGCACTGGTATGAAAAAGGTCAGCTACAATTAAGAAAAAACAGAGTTTCCGTAAATTTACGGAAAATTGTTTAGAAAAACAATAAGAAAAAAACAAAAAACATAAAACATGTTAATTTACGGAAAGATTTCAAAAAATTTCTGGCAGCAATTTCCGGAATTTTCTTTTTTTGGGTCCCGTAAATTTAAATTACGGAAAAAATTCTGTTAAATACACATTTTTTCGCGTAATATGAGACAAATTTCTGTAAAAATACTGTCAAAGTTCCTGTAATGACAGAAATTCTGTAAATTTACCTTAAAAATGACGGGAAATACTGCTGCCAGAAACTTTCCGTAAATTTACGGAAATATTTTTAACAGTGCGTCATCATTTTGCTTTACAATGATTTGCAAATACATGACCAAGTGGGTATTCACTAATTTTCTGGATTTAAATAAAATCATTTGTTTTCATGTTTTTAACTTTTTTAATTTTTTGTTTGATTCAATTTGAAAGTTTAAGGGGACAGGCTTCTCCCTCTCTCTCGATGTCGATGTTGGATACGATATTTACGGAAGCCCGCGTCCATTAAAGAACTGTACGCTATAAATGATGGGTCAACAAAAAGTACAAATGGGTATTTGAACAATTGAGTTAGGTTGTATCTATCAAATATTCGCAAATCATAATTTTCGAAAACCGACAAATGGCTAAAATGACGATTCCTACTTCACATATGCATTTGATATCTACATCTATGTCAAATGGAAAATATTATCACATAATATTGTTCTCAAAAATTTATAATTAGATAACTGTGTGTAACGGACTGCTGTAACTGTTATGTTTTCACAATTAGTACCTATAAGGGTATGAAAGCAAATTGATGTTATCAATATTTTCCCATTTCCTTGTGAGAGTAGCGATACTAAACTTCTGTGATATGTAAATAAGTATTTATCTTGCTAGTGGCATAATAAATGGGCACCAATTTTCAATTTTCTTAGTACCTTACCTTTGATATTTTCCGTACCAGTCCTTCAAATGACAAATGATGAACTTGATCACTCACAGCTGACTGCAGTTGCTGTGAAAATTGCAACCGAAAATTGTTTTTACATTAGTTTATCAGTTTGTTGTTGTTCTTCTTTCTTCCTTTGTTTGTTTATTGGTTTGTTTTAACCATTATTAACAAGGTCAAAATTATTAATAATCTATAAATTTTAAAAATTCAAAATTAAAGAGACAGTGGCACATTTGAAAAGTAGTGCTCCCTCAAGAGTGTTTCAAAATCGATATTTTTGTGCAATGTTGTAAAGCTTTAATATACAAAGCCCCTCACCCAAATGTTAAGACCAAATCAGCTTCCCTTATGAATAAAAACGGAACGATTTGTTACTTTTCAACGTCGCCGGGCGACGGCGAAATTCAGCAGGCGACAAAAATGGCGTTTAACACAAGAACACGCACGGCGTATGCATTTTTCCACGCTATGCACAGCTGTGTGACCGGTCTTACCTTTGTTTTTTTAATATCAGTGAGTACGAGTCAAAAAAAATATTCATGTAATAATAACACAATTTGTTGATTAAAGTTATGGAATAACCTAAAATGTTTACCTAACAATTAACTGGATATCTTTATCCTTATAACAATTTCCCTTTAAAAGCGCACTGGCACATTTTCACAAAATATGAAATTTCTCTTCATTTGCTCTCAAATATAGTCTAGGCAGTTGGAAGAATAGAGATACATGACTTAACACATAAAATAACCTACCCCAAACAGATAGTACATTGATATGAGGAAACAGACATCCAGGTATTTGTGAAGTCCACTGTAAGTTTTTCCATAACTTTAATCAACAAATTGTATATTACATTAATATTTTTTGACTCGTACTCACTGATATAAACCCAAAGACTTATAGACCGGTCAACAGTGTGCATAGCGTGGGGAACAAGCATACGGCGTGCCTGTTCTTGTGTTAAACGCCATATTCGGCGTCCTGCTGAATTAAGCGTCGCCGGCGACGCAAATTACAAAATCGTTCTGTTTACCCATAAGGAAGCTGATTTGGTCTTAATCATTTCGGTGAGGGCTTTTGTATACAAAAGCTTACAACCATGCAAAATATCGATTTTGAAAAATCTTGAGGGCGCACTATTTTCAAATGTGCCGTGTCTCTTTAAAAAGCTAAGCCATTTAAATGCAAATTTGTTATGCCACACAAAACAAGGATGAAACAATTAGGTTTATATAAATGAATCGTGTCAATTCAACAAGGTTTATGTTCATATGTGTAATCATCCATTATATTGTTTGCAATTACTTGAAACGACCATCATCAATATTTTTGTTTATATCCTGATCCATAGAAATTTTAACTGCAAATACACATAAGATGCGGAAACCGACTTTTAATCCTCCGTTTTCATTGCCTATCTCATGCTATAGTAAGTCAATTTAAAGCTAGAATGGAATCCCAAACAAAACAAAATTTAAACTATACCTCGCTGCTTAGAGACAGCACACTAGACCTTTATTTCAGAACAGGATGACATCACCATTACTTTCCCCCCAAAATTTGATTGTGGGATCGTCACTGAACCCAATAAAGTTAAGCCCAACTACGCCAACGGCCTTCCTATACGTGACTCGAGAGACAATACAAATTGTCATACATGACCTCACATTGACCACGGTACCAAACGGAGAATAATACAGGACTTCTATCCAACAAACGACGTGCACCGTCAAAGGTTGGAAGTTGTTCAACTTGTACCTGTAATACTCATTCCAATGGATGAAGCTGTCTTTATGTAACTTTTAATTCCGTCATGTAAGAGTCCAATACTACCAACTACCAGGATATACACCGAGGAGTTCTTCTCATCTTTCAGGGTAAGTATGATTTATATGATTTTAAAATCATCAAATACCTTTTTTATTCCTTGTATCATATCCTCCGGGATTACAATTCGTTTGACCAGGACGGTTTTTAAACAGACAAATCAAGGTTGTTTAGCAGTCCTTACCTACTGTATTGTTATTGTTAAGTCTATTTTAGAGATAACATAAGTTTGGAAATTTTTGCGGTCTGCTGCAAGACAGGTATTTGGATTCTTATTATTTGGTTACTACTCCAAATAATACAATTTTACTAAGGAAAAATAAGACAAGTCAACTACAGATATATCAGCAACTACGTATGGTATCGCTACCATTTGGGATTTTCATGACCTATTATGAATCTGTTGCCAATATTTTTATTATTCTTTGAAACTAGTATCTTGACAAAGCTTCACAGGAATGAATGAAAAAAGCTTGTATTTTGCGAATTCAGTACTTTTTGAATGCCTTTGTGTCTTCCTTAAAGGTCATAGTCCGATCACGAATAACCTCATTCCCAGGGACCCAGATTTTTATGGATTCTATGGTCAAAATTTTGGTTTTTGGTATCAGAAGAAAGCTAATCTATTTCTCACCTTATATCCATGTAAACAATCTCCCCCCCTTTTGGCTAAAGGATGTTGGTGTGGATGTTATGAGCGAAAATGTTTGCCCCATGTGGTCGAGCATCGGATTTTGAACAGTACTCTATGGGGATTACAAAATCACGTTTTTAGCTCACATCAAAAAGGGTTGAAATATTGGCGCGAAACATTACAGATGGGGTTTTGGGGTGAAGGTCATTCTATCAAGATGAAACATTTATAGACTTAAATCGGTTCATCCCCCGTTAAGTGGTTAAAACCAAACGCTTTGTTACTTCTACAATTTCTATTGAGCTGATGGTGCGTTTTCGTCTTATGGGCAAGTATGGCCAGCGCATTGCACTCTAGGCTTTTGATGCAAAAAGATAAGATACCTGCATAGGCATAGGCCTCCATGCAAAAAGCTAAGAAACCTAATTTCATGCATAGAAAGTCGAATCTACATTTATATACAATACTGCACAAACACAATAACAAATAGGTCAGATAACATCAACTCAACTTACATTGAAAACTCTATATAGGCGGCGAGGACATCAATCTATACATACACACACAGACTGTCCCAAAAAGTTGCTCTTCACTAGTAGATGAAATAAACGATTTCTCTACTGCAAACTGAAAACAAATTGTTGAAAATTCTGTAATAACATGAAAAAACATTTCTTCAGGTTTCTAGAGGATTTAGATTGTGTCTATAGAATATTCCAACTTGAAGATATCATGGGATTGTAAATGTGTTACTTTTGCTAGGTAAGCAGGTAATCTGCCCAATGGTTTACAAAGGTAATCCTGATGTTTCCTTATTTCTCTTTCTTTACATCTCCTTACTTTTCCATTCGTAATGAAGTTATTTTCAGTGTATGATATGACTATTGATTGTTGTGCACAAATATGTACCTAGTTTAGGTTTCAATCAATTTAAGTGCACTATTATGTAACGAACGAAAGGGCGTATTTCAAAATAATTTGGAATTTGGAAGTTATTTGTTGAAGAACACCCAAAATAAATAATTTGAAAGTTCTTTATTTACATTATTAGTGCATTTAGTAATAATCCTATTATTTATCAACTTGTACGTGATTCTCTGTTCGTATTTAGTATGCTTTCATAGATAGCATATTCATACATAGAAAGGATTTGCAAATTTGATTAAATATTGGCCTTTACTTCATTGGTAGCGCAAATGAGAAACAAATAACGATGGACTGTGTATTTTTTTCAACAAAACCTCCACATCTTTTTAACTATATTTTCAAGATAAGCTTTATGTATCGTTTAATATTTCACTCTAATTAACCCCACCCGATTACAACAGAAAATATTCTTGGTTTCGTAAGAACGGCCATCGCCAACATACCTTTCAAAAATCCAGGAGACAGAGTGAAGCATGACAAGTCTTGAGAAACTTACCAGTAAAAATCATCACCCATATTCAAGATCAATCAATCAATCAATCAATATTTTATTTCCATCGAGATAAAAACACCAAATGGAGCAACAGACAAAACACAATATTAAAACATATTTAAAACACAATAGACACACAAGGAATAATTACACATGAAACACCTGACATAAGCATTACTTAGCTTTAAACACATAGTCTAGAAGGCAATACACCACAAATAGCAATACCGTGTACAAATAGCTGACCCCCAAAATACAGTTTTAACCTAACATTTGGGATTTAAGAGCTATCTGAAATCGAACTAGTTTTAACTAGTTTTTAAAAATATTAAAATATTTTTACACACAAATGTAATGTATACATGTACATATTGTTCGGATGTTTCGGAAGGTATTCTATAATCTTCTGTTTCGTGTATTATAATTGTGATTTTAGCGATGAATGGTGAAGAAAAAAATGCGGCAACATATTATTATTGATATTATTATTATATTTATACAAAAATGGCTACTTTTTTGTACATATCGAAGGTATTGAGTGCATTGATCTTTCAAATAAAAGGGTTTGTGGACTACACATATTCACTATTAGAAATTATTTTCATGACACGTTTTTGCAGACGGAAAAATGTATTCATATGTCGTTACTAGTATTTCCCCACAATATAATAAACCATAATTTAGATCAGGTAGGACTAATAAAGAATAAAATGTATACATCTGAGATGCTGTACAGGAATGACCTCTTCTTTTTATGACCTCTGATGACTCTGTAAATGATCCTTAGACCGCAACACAAGTGAAGTAGAAAATAGGTCAGAATACCCTTTTCTTTCTATCAATAGCAAAAGTAACAAAAACAAAAAGAAAAATATTAATGTTTATAAATCGTAATAAGAACATTATGGGCCGTTGCTCATCAATTAATTGATGTCAGAAAGCCAGGATCGTTTTCGTAACATACACAGAATGACCTATAATGCTCACCATTATTCCTGATGTATTGAACACCAGTGGTCAGTATTTGGCATTCAGGTTTATATCAGGGGAGGGCGGCCAAGAAATCCCAATTTCAGACGTTGCCATTGGTTTAACACGTAAAAGTGAAATCTTGACGAAAAATTCTGAATTGTTTATATGTTGTCAAGGAATATTTTCTTATTCCAAAACCGTTGGAGATGAAGAATCAACTCCACTGGAAGGGTTATATCTGATTTTTTTGTATTAATAACGAACGAGGATGAGGTTGTATGTGGGTCATGGGAACACCCATGACCGACCCACATCAAAACACCCAAATTTGGTTTGTGGTTTGCACTCCGTATTGTTGTAATTTCTTTTGACATTTTTGGTGAGTTGCTATCATGAATGAAGCTTGGCCGCCACCGCCTGGGTTTATATCATGATTGCAGTAATTTGATCCATGTGATATTGAAGGCCGATAGTCGTGAAATAGTAACAAATTATATTTCATTCGGTGAATGAAATTTAGACTGTTCCATTTCCATAGAAAATTCAAAATCTGACCTCCTAATATAGTTTTTACTATCACAATCTTGGGCATTCAATATTTGTATACTATCACACTCTTAAGCATTCAATATTTGTATAACATTTTGGCAATGCTATATCTTTACTTAATTACAAGGTCATCTCTCTCACCTCTGTTTTGTAGTAACCATTTTCGAAGATATTAAATTAATTTTTGAAGACAGTTTGACAGGTCAAAACTATTCCTGGCTAGTGCATTGCCCATCAGGAAAACGAAAACTGGGGTACGTTAGGAAAAGCGTAGCCGAAACTACGTGTGATGTTGCACGTAGAGGTAATGATATATATATATATCAGGTGACATAAAAGTTACCCAATCTTTATATAATATATAATATATTTACATGGGGCTGCAGTGAAACATTAGGCATACCAAGCTCCACAGGCCTACCAGCGTAATATGCACAAATTAGTGTACAAATAAAAGGTAAGGGTGCTAGACATAAGTTTCTGTTGTTAAACAGCGTTTACGTTGAAAGTTTTATTCATAACACCAAATTATTTCCAAACCGCAATACCATATCCGGGCACTTAACAATTACGTAGCGACACTTTACGATTCGCCATAACTTCGTAAATGTTATCACGCTTGGCTTGTACAATTTAGTATTTGCAAATCTGTTCATTAGATAAACATTGAAACTAAAAAAAAAAAAAAAAAAAAAAGTAATGATATATATATCAGGTGACATAAAAGTTACCCAATCTTTATATAATATATAATATATTTACATGGGGCTGCAGTGAAACATTAGGCATACCAAGCTCCACAGGCCTATGCGTAATATGCACAAATTAGTGTACAAATAAAAGGTAAGGGCGCTAGACATAAGTTTCTGTTGTTAAACAATCTTTATATAAAGATTGTTGTACCCAATCTTTATATAATATATAATATATTTACATGGGGCTGCAGTGAAACATTAGGCATACCAAGCTCCACAGGCCTATGCGTAATATGCACAAATTAGTGTACAAATAAAAGGTAAGGGTGCTAGACATAAGTTTCTGTTGTTAAACAGCGTTTACGTTGAAAGTTTTATTCATAACACCAAATTATTTCCAAACCGCAATACCATATCCGGGCACTTAACAATTACGTAGCGACACTTTACGATTCGCCATAACTTCGTAAATGTTATCACGCTTGGCTTGTACAATTTAGTATTTGCAAATCTGTTCATTAGATAAACATTGAAACTAAAAAAAAAAAAAAAAAAAAAAGTAATGATATATATATCAGGTGACATAAAAGTTACCCAATCTTTATATAATATATAATATATTTACATGGGGCTGCAGTGAAACATTAGGCATACCAAGCTCCACAGGCCTATGCGTAATATGCACAAATTAGTGTACAAATAAAAGGTAAGGGCGCTAGACATAAGTTTCTGTTGTTAAACAATCTTTATATAAAGATTGTTGTACCCAATCTTTATATAATATATAATATATTTACATGGGGCTGCAGTGAAACATTAGGCATACCAAGCTCCACAGGCCTATGCATAATATGCACAAATTAGTGTACAAATAAAAGGTAAGGGCGCTAGACATAAGTTTCTGTTGTTAAACAGCGTTTACGTTGAAAGTTTTATTCATAACACCAAATTATTTCCAAACCGCAATACCATATCCGGGCCCTTAACAATTACGTAGCGACACTTTACGATTCACCATAACTTCGTAAATGTTATCACGCTTGGCTTGTACAATTTAGTATTTGCAAATCTGTTCATTAGATAAACATTGAAACTAATACTATAGGTTACTTTGACACCGTTCTACTACTATGGTAAAGCAATGTTCTTCTCTTTTGATCTAAATTATTTCACAATATTAAAAAAGTTCATTGGGCTTCAGTAACCTCAAACACACAAACACAACGCAAATGAGATTTCTTTAGCATTACAAAACTGTCGCTAGAGGTAATGCCTTTGCACTAGAATGTTGATTTTGTATATTTGATGCAAAGTACGTGACCTATCAAACTAACATTGGGATGACGAATATTTTAATATCATGTACACACCCATTAAATGGACATTCTTTCACTGTTTGAATGGTGTCCTCAATTGTTTGACAAAGCTAGATTTTTTTTCATGTACACATAGCTCATCGCCTAATCAACAAATACCCCAAAGGATTAAGGCAATAATCTTTTCTTTATGAAACTACAACATTTTTAAAAATGGTGTCTTGGGAAAAGACATTTCACGTGAAGCCAGCTTTGAGACATGTGTCCATTTAGACACAAAGTCATGTCTCTAAGGAAGACGTGTTCAAATGTCACATCTCTTCACAAGACACAAGTTCACAAGTCAAGATTTTATGCAAAACACTTTGGTTTTGTAAGACACGTCTCTTTTGGAGATATTTTGGAGACATGTCTGGTTGAAAGATGTACCTATGTGTCTTAGATTGTGTCTTCATTGGTTTTATTTTCTTTTATTCCTATTGTTTAAGACACGTCTATTGCCGGGACATGTCTTACATATGACGCCAAGACACATTTTTACAGTGTAGATATATAAAACTGCGTTTTTATAAAATTAGAATCAATTGGAATTTTCAGCATAGGTTTATTTTGTGATCTGCAGTAGAACCAGTAGGAAAACTGAAAAAGGTTACGATTACCTCCGGATCTTTGAATATCTCTGAGCGTAAGGAACGCCGATTCGTATATCTATGTTATGATTAGCTCTTCCCACGTCTAATTTGTTACCTCTCCTTGATATTTACATTCATGAACCATGGACTGACGCACAAAGGCAGTACATGTACAAAACCAAATTGTTTGCCAAAATTAACACACAATTGTGCTTGGTTATGCATTCAATGTTTTGTCTCGAATAAGTCATAAATCGTAAGACGTGGGAAGTCAATGTTTTAACAAAAGGTTCGAATCATTGAATACGTCGGGTCATTTGTGCGGGTACAGTCATTTATCCAAGTATTAACTCGTTAAAATTCCTTTAAAGAAAAATTGGAACTGTAATAATAGTATTGTACCTGAAATTTGGAACCAAATAGCTGTTGAACTGTTGGTGGTATCAAGGGTGCACAAACTGTTCTTTCCTCAGGAGCAACATATGCAATGTTCACATAGACTTTCAACCATTTCCTCGGAGCGGCGCTCCCAGCTCCCGCATTTTTTGCACCCCTGGGTGGTATTACGTTTGAGTTAATTTCTTGGAATAGTCCCGCGGTAAGCTCACATGACCTTGCAAAAGAGTCTACACAAAATGTTTTGATGGTTTCTGGGCAACATTCACCTGCTGATTCCAAATCTCGATGATGCACCTTTTTGAAAAACACAACTTTGGTATTCAACACTTCATATGGATAAGAACCGATGGTACAATTTTAAATCATATTGTGATTATGAAATCTTTTTTTTTTTTTCTGCATGTTGCAATACTTTTGGCCAGTGTGTGTATATAGGTATCAACTAGAGAAAGAGAACACGCTGGCAAAAGAAGCTCAAGTTTTGCAAAAAAAATCAAAATACATAGCCAGATAATACTTTTAAATATATTCATAGCCAGAGAATGTTTCTACTTATCAAATCAAACCTGAAAACTTTAACTCCACAACTGTTACATCACGGGGTTATAATCAATTGAATCAACTGAATTAGACAGCCCAGTCTAAAATGCACTTTCTTATGTTTGAATCTAGGATAAAATGCGTAATTCTCAAGTTTTCCATCAAATTTTGCCATCAACTAACCAAATCGTCATGTGAGTGCAACAAAGTCGTAACTGACATTTTTGGCGAAATTGAGTTATTTGTATAATATGAAAAAGTAGATCATTACGCTTAATTTGATATGCATCTCATGTGCCAGTCTCAATTTATTGTAGAGTTATTAAGCTAAATAGGCCTTTTTTGGTGTAGATACGACTTTGTTGCACGACACGGGAAAACTAGTATGTAGATACGACATTTTATTTCTTGTAAAGCGATGGTCTTTAAAAAGGTGTATAAGTAAAAAATCTCCCAAATATTTTGTGAAAAGAGCAATTTCATTTTTTACCAAATTTATGCTAATTTGTGCTAATTTTGGCACAAAAAACCTTAAAAGCGTATCCAAAAATTTAGTTACGACATTTTCCACTCAATATTACGCCCAGTACTTAATTAATTTACAAAAGTAAATGAATACGCATAATTTAACATATATTTCAAGTATACGGCTCAATTTATTGCAGAGTTATTAGGCTAATTAGGCCTAATTAGGTGTAGATACGACTTTGTTGCACTCAAAATTGAATTTCCCGTGTCGTGCAACAAAGTCGTAACTGGTAGATACGACTTTGTTGCACGACACGGGAAATCATGTGTGTAGTTACGCCATTTTCATTAGCCAATTACTTCTTAATTATTCGACTTAAGTGGGAAATGAAATATTTATAAGGTATTTAAAAAAATACATTTTTATCGTGTGTAAGAATTATTTTCATTTGAAAAGTCACAAAAGAATGAAACACAAAAATGCTTCTCCTGTAAAATCATGAAAATGCAGATACGACTTTGTTGCACTCACATGACGAAATATGATAACCCGCCTACTGTATCGGCTGCAAATTCATTACTATAAGAACAAAATAAAAGGCTCGGGTGAAAAAAAAAATATTTGGTACCTCTAGATCCAAACTCTACTGGAAGGTATTAAATTCCTAAAGTTAATTCAAAGGTAAATATTATTTCCATAGACACGTGGCTGTCACCTTAGCAAAGCACCATTTTGTGAACTTTGTTATTTTCTATAATTTTTCTTATTAAGTTGCTCACTGACCCATGGCACGGCCTTATTAGTCATACAAGAAGAATTATTTATTCTGGTTACGACGAATAGTATGTATGCTCGTAGTGTAAACGGTCGTCTTTTTATTATAGTTTCTTTTACCCAATATTGTTCACAGTTAGGAATTGAATCCGTGTGACGTTTAACTTTTCGTGAACCAAGAATTACAAGGTTCTAACTGATATTTTGGGATTTTGTTTTGAGAAAATAATATTTGAAATATATTTTGCTAAGCTTTAAAATGATTTTAGAGTTTGCGTAGGTTTTCAAAATGTAAATTCGATTTAAGGTTCCACGTTCGATGAAATTCCTCTTGTTTTGTATTGTTTTGGTGGACCTTAAAACGTCCCTATCTCAAAATGACCAAAACGGCAGAACCTTGTAATTCTCAGCTCCCGTTTTATTGAAAATCAGAGTCATACCGTAAATAAGATATATTGATTTAACTAATGCATATCATAAACGTTCACAGGGTGTTAAAGGAAAAGAATCATAGACAACATTAAGGCCCAGTGTTCTCATTTTTCCTTTGTACTTCAAATGTTGACATTAAGGTATTTTTTTTTTGGAAACACCTGCACCGCAGAGTTACACGTGGATTTCATTCACTAAAAATGACAGGAATTGAAGCCCTGTTTCATCCGTGAACTGTCTTTCAACTGTCTTTCACTTAGGCTATGGGGCATGTCCTTCTATGCTGTTGTTTTGTTGTCTCCATCGGGGGGCTTGGGGAAAACCAAGTGCAAATTCATAATAAATTATTAAAATCATATAATCCTCTATTCCCACAAATAAAACTGGCACATTTTCTTGAAAAAGAATAAAATGTCACTTCAATTTCATGCAGGACCATTGTTATATTGTCGCGCAGCTGAATAGATTTCAGCAGTTACCGCTCTCCAATTTAGACTGAGTACTTTTTCAGGACAAAACCTCATTCACAAATAAATAAATATTGAGCTTCTATAGTGCGTGTTCAATTAACTTTGGCCATGTTTTTCATCATTTATTCGAAAAGGAACAAACATGAACAAACATCATGAGAAAATGTTGCTGGGCAAGCTTTGACCTAACAACGTTGTGCAGAACCAAAATCCGTATTGCTTAACTTCATTTCTATTCAATTTACCGCGTTTTCAGAAGAAAATTTAGTGTCAACGACCTATATTATAATGTACACTGGTTAGTTATTGTGAGAGAGGACGGATATTTGTCGCTCAACCCGAATCGTGGAGGTGGTAACACCTGGCTATAACAATGGCCCCACATACCGGGTCCATTGTAATATCTTTAGCTCATGGTTTGCTGAAGTCTATACATATCCATTGGTCTCTGATATTGGGAAAACGAAATTGAGGTGACATTTTATTTATTTTAAAGAAAATGTGCCAGTTTTATGTGCGGGAACAGAGAGTTATGTGATTTTAATAATTTATTATGAATTTACACTTGGTTTTCCCTTAGCCCCTCGATGGGGACAACAGAATTTGTTATATAGTTGGTTATTTGGTCCACGCCACATAGTCTAACTGTCACGGAAGGAAAATACCCTTTTCATTATTTTGCTCTCTCGTAATGATTTTTGTATAGCCCGTCGGTGCTTTATCTTGATCTCCCCTAAAAAAACACAAAATTACATTCCCCCTTCAAAATGTTAAAACAATTGGACTACTTTTTTGACGTTTGCGTTTTTGAAATGTGACCAATTTTGTATTTTAGCACGCTTTTGACATCCAAATTTTCAATCACCTATGTTGCTAGGAGCTTCTCGTCGAAATACCTCCGTTTCGTACGTCAATCGCTCACCAAAAGATCCTAATTTTGATACCCGGTCGCGTGCATGTCTCCGTCATTTCCAAAGGCCAGTGCCCCCACCCCACCACCACCAGCACCGTGTTAAACCTGTAGCAATACGTACTATCGTTAGTAGATTAGCGCAAAAGTGAACCAAACATGTGACTCTGAGTGAAAAACTGTTGGTATCCAAATTGGAAGGCTGAACTTTCGACACTCTAGCGAACGCCATCATCAGAGCAAACTAAACAGTCATGATGTCGCACCTTATATACACCAGTAAACAAAGGAGGAAGAGAACAATAACAGCTGATTGGTCGAGAGGTATCCTTTGAGTAGTCTACCCCATTAAGGAGCAATTTCCGCTCCTTTGTCCCTATTGTAAGTTGTTTAGGGGTGACTTGAGTACAAAGCCGTCCCCCATTGAAAAAGGGTTTTTTCGTCCTTTTGCCCAATTCGTGGTCCCCCTTTCCAAATTTTAGTCCTTGCCTCCCAGTTCAAGTTTTAAAAATGTTGGTCGTGTTCCACACACATGTTCCGCGATAGCCGATTTTTGTGCATTGCCAGTCCTGGGGTCCGCGAATCGGTTTCTCAAAAAAAAAAAAATTTTTTCTATGATCTACTACCGTTTTCACAAATGTACACTTTTGCACGCTTAGAGCGGACATAAAACGAACGTCGAATTTTGACAAACCGCGTGAGTTTGCAAGTTGCCAAGCCCCCCTGAATGATGCCATGGATGCCGGCCGAGTTTTGCAAGTTGGCCACGGTGGGGCCATGCCCGGCGAGTTTTGCAATGGCCACGCCATGGCCGGCGATTTTTTTTGCAAAAGTTGTGGCCACGCCATGCCGGGGGCCCGGGAACGTTTTTTTTTTCTCCAAGTTTGCCCACTGCCAATGTCCGGCGATTTGCAAGTGAACTTGGGCCCGCCATGCCGGCGAGTTTGCAAGTTTCTTCTTCATAAAAAGGAAATCAAACCAAAATGAACAATAAATAAAAATGCTGAGGACGGGGGGGAGGGGCGTAGTAGAATACAACCAAATATAAAATAAAAGATTGACTTTATATAATATAATAATATAATAAATATAAAATAAAAATAAATAAAAATCCAAATACAAAACTCGCCGTCATCGCGTTGCGAACTTGCAAACTGCCGGCATAGCGGGGCCAATTGCAAAACCGCCGGCATGGCGTGGGCCAACTTGCAACTCGCCGGTTTGCTGACATCGGATGAAGGAGAGAGGTCAAATATCAAGTCTTGGTCCGGGGTGTGAGGTTTCTTTCTTGCGACTGTCTTCACACACTCTTTCAATTTTTTTTTTGTTTCCCCAAATAACACAAGAAAATAAAAAAAAAGAGGCAATTTGCCCCAAATGGAAATGCTATGTTATTGCTTCCAGCAAAACAAATAAGTAAAAGAACAGACTATACTGGTAATTTAAATTGATTATGATTTATGATATTTTTTCATTTTTAAGGTAAATAAAACTCATGCCATCTTAACCCCGTTTCCATTTGAAATCCACACGGAAGCAAGATGAAATTTCCAACAACATTGCCTTGATGTTTGCATCATTGGCTGCCGTTGGAACTACATAATAGCGGCCCTCGGTAGAACCATTCGATTTATAAAGTAGAGTTCAGAATGATGATCTTTCATCACCTCCCGCTGTCATGGTTGTAAATTTGCTGGACATTTGAGACATTTTTTGACCCGCCCTCCTAATCTAAAAATCCCTTCAAAAAATGATTTGGTTATAGTTTCAAATATGCTAGCTAGGTTGAAGTTTCTAAGTCTGTAAAAAATATTTTGTCTTTGATCATTGATTGGTTAAAGGTGAGTGACCAATTATGTTCGGTTTTTCTTCATCACATGGAAGCATATCATCTAAAATTTAGAGTAAATCCAAAAAAAGCCCCACTTTTTTTTTTTGTTTTTTTTTTTGTTAGTAATAGAAAGCCTAAAATATAATTACAACTTCCTGTAGAGAACGAAAATATACATTCAAGTCCAACAATGACACTGCTCTGAATATTTGGAATGCAGGATATCACAACCCCAGGGCGTCTCGTTTTTAAATATCGCCTATTGTTCCTATTTGCATTTTAAATGCACTTTTGAAAAAAAAAAACAATCACGGAGAGACCCCTGCATTGGGTTAGGGGAAATTGCTCCTAGATCTGACAAGAAAAAAACGCAACCTCACTTTTTGCGGTAATCGACAGATTTCTCTAGAGACCGTTAACCTCGTCTTACCAAGGGGGGGGGGGGGGGTTGTTATACCCCCCCCTAGTAGCACTTCGAACCGGTGCGCTAAAATGCTTTATAACAATTCTGGAGGGGGGTGGTAACCCCCCCCTTTGTAAACGTGTTACAAAAAAACGGCTTGGGTAAGACGAGGTTAAGGATATAGGCAGGCGTTAAGTTTTAATATAGTGTTATTGATGTATGCTGTGATGAAATCCCAATCCAACTCGAGTTAAAAACGGGAGAAGTGCCTGTAACTTCACTCTCAGGTAAGTGATATGAAACATTTATACTTCGTAAAGCTCATGTTCGTTTGTTTGGTGTCTGATTAGTGAAACCAAAGAAGGTCTACATTACATCTGTTGGGTCAAGATACTAAAAACATTTAGAATGGATACTTCCCAGTTCAAGGGACAACAAACTTAGCCTTTTCAAATACACTATACTGGCCGTATATTTTGGTATGACGATATGACAGAGTGAGACGCCAAAAAAAAAAAAAAAAAGTAATGACTCCGGAAGATGCTTATAAAACATCAGATACATTATGGTATAAATTTCATCCATACATATGGAGCGACTACCTGGACTACCCGGTGGGTAAAGAAACTGAGTGTCCCCCAATGAGAGCGTGTCTTAGTACATAGAACAATGTCGAATAACCCGTGATCTTGTTAGACGAGGCCATTTGGGTACAGGCTGAAAACAAATGATGGCCTACAGCACCTCAATGGCGAACACACTAGACAGATGGGTGGTAGGACACTCCGTCACACGGACCACTGTACTGACACCGGCATCTTACTCCAGGGTTCATTCGAAATTCAAACTCTTAAAAAACACTCATTCACCATTTGGTACCCAACTGATTCAAAGCACTAATTTAAGATCAAGCAAAAATCAAAAAAACAGCAAGCTGATGATGGAAGGTAGAGGATTTGGATCGATGGAGAAGTAATAAAACCGTGTGTCTTCGACAATCCAAAGATTCGCTAAATGAATGTGTATCTATAATATACTTTACAGGCCGTTAGCTTCATTTCTGGCTGGAGACTATCTGTATAACATTTCAATGGATAGGGGGTTATTCAAAAAGATCCCACATCAGGTTTACAGTTTCACTGATGGCATGGCCTGTGATCCTGGTTAGAAGGAAGATTCTACTGGGCAGAATATTGGGGAAGGAAACAATGATCGGGCGATGTTGATTGGATGGGGAAAAATCGGAACCAAACCTTATACCAGATGAGGACGTAATACAATATGAGCTTTTATAACTAGATATTGTTTGTTTACTCTATGTCAGCTCTCATTTGACGCTCTGTTTTTTATAAACACCCTATTCGCTGGAATTCATATTTGATAAAATTCAAGTTCGTCCAAACTCTAGTTAGTGCAATTTATTATTTTAATTTGCCAAATAAGCATTCAAATTCAAAATTTGAATGTATACATTGAGATCAGTATTGTTTTGTACAGGGATGGTCTAGCTGTTGTAAGGGTTCAGGGCGCCTTATAATCATAGAAATGTCACAATTTAAAGGCAGACTGAGAGATTCGAATGTACTTTGTGGTATGTTAAACACTCAACTAACTTAAAGATAGTAACCTAAACTGTGAATTCCGAAGTTTGAGATGAATCGATATTTCATTTTAGTGTAGTAAATCTATGGTACACCAGAAGACACGTGAATATTATAAAATTCTGACCTAGAATTGTATTACAAAGTTGGAGTTTATTACATTTTTTAGCTTAGCTACCGGGTGTCTCAAAAATAGAACCCTCAAAGCGCCCTCTATTTCAAGAAGAGGAAGAGCAAACCATACATATTACATATCTGAAAAGAAATTCTTATGTTTCAACACAAAATTCTTTCCAAAAAATACACATATTGACCGAGTTAATATGGCCGATTGAAAATTTGAACTTGTTCAGTTATCTACGGATTGTTGCTGTTTTAGTGTCCTTTGACATAATATTCTACGAGCAAGTCTTGATATGGTTCTTTCAGTTCCTTCTTGCGACCAAATGTTAGTTCTGATATTGAAAAAGATTAGTTCAATATTAGAAATTCCAAGAATATTACCCCATTCTTTATTTACTGCACTGCTCTGCCCAAACCGTGTTGTTGGAAAAGGACATGCCGTCGAGTGGCCGTCGAGATCCCCAGATTTGATCCGTAGATTCCCCCTATGGGGAATACATGGCTGCCTCTATGCGATGCAGGCTAGCTGCTCCTTTTTATTTGTTCATTATCGACTTGCAAACATTCTTGTCGTCGGATGCTTGCAAAGGCAGTAGTTATTACTCTATTGTGGAAGTTCTGCAGGTTTGTTGGTGTCCCTGTTAGGCACTTTTTAATGTTTCCCCAAGGGCGAGGTCTAGCGGAGTCAAATCTGGTGAGCTCGGTCGGGACGGTGGCCTAGACAGCATGAGTGACAAATATAATCTGTTTTTTTTTTTATAGAACCTTACGGTTTAGTACTGGACATTAGTAACCGATGGATATAATGGTCAGCGGAAGGACAATTTACAAACAGTGCTATATCACGCGCCAATATGGACGGAAGAAGTCGAACTGTCATGTAAATATGCCCTGCTTCGCCCAAGCACATCGCTCTGGATTTTACAGTCCAATTAAAAGTAGAGTAGGGGTTTCTTTATTGAAGTGGTCATAAAGCACGCTCAAATTACATGATCTAAACCTGAAGAACTCTAGTATTAATACAGGATATTGAAAAAAACTGGACCATGACCAGGGCCGCCATTTTCGATTTTTAATTAAAACGTATAGTAAATATAAGTTCAAAATTAATACGTCCCCCCTGACAAAGGTGGTTACATTTTTCTGGAAAAGTCGACTCTTTCCTGTTACAAAAATGTAAACATGTACACTGCAATTACACATTTAAGTGCAAAAAAAAATTCACACAAAAGTTAACCTTCTCCTGAAAGGGACGTCATTTATTAAATTGATGACGACATTAAAAATGACACTTCGTGTGTATGGGATTTACAAATAGAGAAAATCATGGAGATAAGTACCGACATGTCTAGTGCAAAAAAGGAAACACAGGACACTTGATTTTGGTGCCAATGGATAGAATGCTCATCTTTCTTCTCATTGCTACAAGTGCATGCTAGAAAGTACGTCGAAATGACGTTATAACGGTTAAAATGTCGCCAAAACTGTCAATTGCCATAGTACAAGTGTACAAGTTCCCCTAATTCCACGCACAAAAGTGTCCCTTTTATAACGTCATCAAAATTAATAAAGACGTCAGTTCAGGGTAGAATATTCAGTGTTGTGCGATTTGTTTTTGCACATTAAATGGGGTAACATTGCAGTGTAAATTATACATTTTTGTAACAGGTTTAAAGAGCTAACTTTCCGAAAAAAAATGTAGTCTTTGTCATGGGGGATTATTAAATTTTTTTTGAAACCGTATATATGTGGTACAATCAGAAAGCTTATTTCATTATGGCAGATTGCGACTGAATTTGTGTGGTTAAATAGCGTCACATTTATTCTGCAGTAAATAAAATTGGCACACTTATTTTCTGAACTGATTTGCTTAGCTGAACGCCGTTTCTTCTTCTTCCTTTTTAATGTTAAATCCGGGGAAGGCGCAAAACCGACTAGTTTTATTCAAAATTAAATGTGCTGTTGCCTATGACGTAAACAGCGAATGTGACTGCACTTTGCAGAGCAGGAGGAAATGCGGAAGGCGGTAAATTGAACCTGTAAGGCTTGTGGGGGGTGCGAGGGATAGAAGGTGTGAAAAGGAAAAATGGTGGCAGGGGAAAATGAAAGTGCACGGAAATATACCACCCCATACAGGGGTAGTATCTCATTTGTGGCCTTTCAAATCACTATCCTGCTAATATCTCTACTGCTGACGAAAAGATAGTGGTTTGAAACACTGGATGAATTAAATAATCTGAGTGTGTCGTCTGTCTATCCTCAATTCAAAGGGATCTTCACAGAGGTGTCACGCCACTAACAAATACATATTCCCTTTCTTTTCTGTAACTATAAGAGAATGTTTTCATGTCAATTCATTGTTTTCCTGAACGATAACGATATTTTGTACAAACAAAAAGTTAGAGAGGAAAATGGCTCAATATTCGCTTTCCAGCAATCCGGGTTTTTGCTCTGATGCCCCTATATTGCCATGAAAAGCGTAAGGGAAAAGACGCGGATAGGAAATCGAGAGTCATTGGCAGAGAATATACACGTATATTGCACTAAAATGGGCATAAAGTATTGCTCACAACGCGTTGCTTTCTTAAACGCGTTGTTTTTACTTTCGGATCGGCTGGATAAGCAACGCGTTGCTTTTTTGAAAGCAACTTGTGAGCAACTACTTTATGACATGTTAGCTTGCTCCCGGTTTTTATTGTATTTTAGATAAATAATATAATTATATTGGCCTTTAAAAAGCATCATTCCCCTACAAGTCACGCGCCGGTGCCTAAAACGCTGACGTTAGGAAATCGTCACAATCTTTCCGCTTCACCTAGGCCGGCAGTTGGCCAAGCGCAAACAATCCTATATATCAGCACTTGTAATATTCCTCATATAGCTATCCGAATATCACTTGGGTCGACGAGGCAGCAAGATAGCGTGGTTTGCGCAAGTATAGATAATAAGTGTACAGAGTTGAAAACGTTCTCTCAAAGCTAGTGTTTTGATCAAATACATATTCTCCCTGAACTTCCATTGTTTTTCATTCTTATTCAATCCTTAATTCCATTATAGCAAGAATTACTGGTCGGAATATTGTTCCTCCCGCAAGTATACGCAGAGCCAATGTAGATGGTAGTGGAGTGGAGACACTTCTTTCTTCTGATCTGATGAACGTCATAGGGGTTGCTCTGGACATACAAGGTTTCTCTAATTCCGTGTTTATGCTAGTTCCATTGTTCTTACGTACAAAATAAAAACAAAAACAATGTTTTAAGAGACTGTATATTTTTTCCTATAGAATTAGGTCTGTAAATGCGCGCAGTTTCTGAGATAAGCTTGTTTTATGTTCAATCTCAGCCTTATTCGATACTTTTCAAATGAGGCAATATCCGATCATGCACCCCGAAAAAAAATCACGTGATCACACGATATACCGGAATGAAGAACAACAGAGAAAATACAAAGTTTTATGTACCATACACGTTATTTTTAATCGTCGGTATTAACCATACATTTTCAGCTGGTCTTGTATTTTGGTGCGACTGGGGGACAGATATAATTGGATCTCTTAATCTTGCCACGAACCAAAGAAGTACCGTATACCAGTCATCGTCTGATATATCACCATACGCCTTGGCCCTTTACGAGCAGGATATTTATTGGGTCGATGGCACGCTACCCGAATTAAAGAAACTAGCAAGAGATGGATCCGGTCAGGCCCCTGAAGTTTTTGGCAGTGGAGCAAACCAATACACAGGGGCAAACGGCCTACGGATTAAATCTGGTAAGGAACATTTTTCTCTGTACTTACCATAATTTAGGGAAAACGAAAACGACTTGATAACTTGGCATGTTTCATGTTTATTGTGTGTTTTTCCCGGAATTTAAAATCTTGGTTAATTGTGATGCAAAATATCTGTGACCCTTTTAGTAAAATATGCACTTAGTTATTTATCTACAACTTCTGTTAATGTGTTGAGCTATTATTTTTTTACTGTCAATTTCAAAGTTAATTGCATGCACAGTATTTTGTGAAAAAAAGCTCTATCTAAATCGGGTTGGTGATAATACCTGAAATCTTTTCAACTGCATGGCCAATAACAATGGCTTTGTACGTCTAGATAAAAAGGAAACGTTTAGACTTGACATGCCCCACGTTATTGAAAGATATAATAAGATATAATGTCTACTGTTTATCTATACAGAAATCAGTTCAACCGCCGATATGCATTACCAAAGTCCTTATCCGGCATCTTTTTTTTCCTTTGATGCGATGACGCAATTGTCCAATATTATCTACTTTAATCGCCGATTTTGTTTTTCAGATGTTTGCTCTAAATTAGGTGAAATCTGCAAGAATGACGGGACTTGTGTTAACCAACCATCGGGTTCGGATATTTTTACATGTCAATGCACTCTAAACTATAAAGGCCGATTATGTGAAACTTTGGAAGGTAAAATCAACGTAGAAATAATCACTTGTGTTTGTATAACTCTCACATAATATTATGTTACAAAACTTTATTAGAATATTATATAAAACCATTTCTATTTGTGAACATAAATTAAGCCAATTTGAGTTAAATGAATTAATTTTAATACAATTGTGAAAATGATCTATTTTGGAATTTATTTTCCTTGATATTCTAGAGATTAGAAGATGTGAAACTCCCGAGTGTTGTACCTCAGAATGGTTTCATATCACAAGGTTCTTTCGAAGTGGGAACTACAGTCACCTTCATTTGTTTAGGCGGATATGAAGTTGTTGGGGCATCACAGGCAACATGTACACCAGACCTTACGTGGTCTGTTCCAACACCAACCTGCGGTACGTTTACTCTTGATATTTTCCTTGATATAGATATCCTTTGATAACGATTTCAACAATGGGGGGTGTAATTAGCTGGATTGCAAACATGTTTAAAAGATTACTATAAGTTACTAATTACTAATGATTACTATTAGTTTATTGCCCAATATATGGGCCATTTGGGGATAATATGGTCATTTCATGGATTCTTCCGTATCTTCCTATTGGTAATTTTAACCTTAATGTCCACCATTGTCTCTGTGATGTATCTGGGGGCATCATTTGTCATGTATAATTACGGACTAACACTAGATGCACGTTCAATTGAGATACATGTTTTCTACACAGGATATTTTTCCTGTAACAAGTAAACGCAATTTTGTTGTGAATCATGTAACTTTTTTCCTATCATTTTTTTATAAAAGTAGCACCACAGACTGATGCATAGTTCCTGTAACAAGTAAACGCAATTTTGTTGTGAATCATGTAACTTTTTTCCTGTCATTTTCAATAAAAGTTGTACCATTGACCCTTTTCGTGGTCAAACTTTGACCACTATTTCGGAGTAGTGTGTATAGTTGACTCCTTACCACGGAAAATGACCACGTTGTTTTAGTGTGTAGACCGATGCATACAGATGGTACGTTCGGCAGCTTTTAAAAACGGGGTTTGGGCATGTGATAATGTGTCCCCTAACTTTTGCGCCCATGAATTATGTGATAAATGTGTACCTGTGTCGAAAAAAAAAACGAAATTCATTTTTGACGCATTCAAAACTTCACGATTGTAGAAATTATATTACATGTATTTATTCAGAGATTTTTTGCAGTAATGGTTGCCTCTTTCACAATATGTACAAATTGATTGTTCTATCTCTCTTTCTCTTTCTTTACCTTGCAGTCAGGACCTGTCCCGCTCTAACACCTCCAGCAAATGGTGCATTATCTCCCGCACAGGGCCCCTACTTTTCAGGAAATCAGGTTACTTTTAGCTGTAATGACGGTTATCACTTGGTAGGATTGGCAACGATTTCGTGCACAAATACGGGTGATTGGGCTAGTAACAACCTCCCTTCTTGTTCCGAAATAGGTAAGTCGTCCAAACACGCGGTCTTTGCTTGTAATGTATCCACCAAACAGTTCACGAAGAAAGTAGTTGTGAAAGAAATATATGAATCACCTTAAATTTAAAAATAAAATCTTTAAGATTTTTTTTCTATTTTTACAAGACAACCAAATCTTTTCCCGAGGAAAACAAAATAAGATCTTAAACTTTGACCGTTTTCCAAACAAATTTCATTTGTCTACCCCCTTCAAGGGTAGACATTAGAACGTCTTGAGAGGGTCGACTATTGTCTACCTTTGTCCGGACAAAGGTAGAAAATAGTCTATTGTCATAAAAATTTGTCTGGAAAAAAATAATTCTTTAATGTTTTATTTGATTGTTTCTTGGAAAAAATAAGCGTTTGGTTTAGATGTTAAGGGTTTTATTAATTAAACCTGAGTTCATCAACTTATAAACTAAACACAAAGTACAAGCAATTATTCTCATTGCATTTATTTTATCCAGTACCAACATGCCCACAACCTATTCTGTTACTAAATGGGAACATAGTGCCTCTAAAAACATCTTATGACGTAGAAGAGATGATAACATTTCAATGCCTTAGTGGCTATCAGCTTGTAGGACAATCCTCTTCAGTTTGTCAGCCAGACGGTTCGTGGTCTAATCCGACACCAACTTGCCAGAGTAGGTATTTCATACTAAATTGTATCACCTATAGATGTAAATGAATGATCAAGAATCCTGCACTGTTAAAATTTCTGTTATTTAACGGTAAAATACCATGAAATACCGGAATCCCAGCTGCCGGTATTCTACCGTTAAATAACAGCAACCGTAAAGATGAATTTGCCGTTATGATTGAAGAGAAGTTTGATGTTTTGTCGATGTTTGTATGAAGAAAACACATATTTTGTGTTAAAGTCATAAAAATGCTCAAGACTCTCTTTTTACAGTAAATTTATTTTCTACGATGCACCGTATTTTAACGGTAGAATACTGGCAGCTGGGATTCCGGTATTCTACCGTTTATTTTCTTAACAGTGTGGAGAGAGAAAAATATATTAAGTAATATTTAAGTAATATGTAATATTTATGACAAACCGAGGTGTGATTAAGAAACTGCGCAGTTCTCTTGGTAGACAAGGAGGACTTTTTGAATTTTAATATTTCCTCGCAGTGGCCGATTCTCAAAACCGTGGTTAAAAAATACACCGGTGCCGGATTTGAACCGGGACGCCTGAATACCGTTTTCAACCATTGAACATAGGGAGCTGAGCGATAGTGGAACGATAATAAATCTATCAGGATTAAGTTCAATAATGTGCATCGTATGCTAGTGGAATACATCGGAAAGAGTATTGCAATTATTGAATCGTCATCAAATGATGAAATAAATAAATAAATCAATAAATAAATAAATAAATATAAATAAATTAATGACCCATCCATGAGTAAATGAAGCTCTTTAAGTGAAATTGAAAATTGAATTTTTGGTCCATCATAATTCAATGCATATTTAAGGATTAACATGAGACCTTAATCACCATCGTAGGGCCTGTTGTATGATGTTGTGGTAGGGCAAGAGCATGCCATATTCCACGTTATAATACAATTCAGAGCTTTAGTCTGTTACAGTTGAAGCACACCTTGATTTTACAAACAATAATGACCCAAATGGGTCCAGAACACATGTATCACAATAATTTTCAGAATAAACTCACTCCATGAAAGAGGTCATTAGTATATATATTTCAAGAGATAAAAAAAAAAACATTTTCCCAACCGGCCATTTTGTGCTTTATAAGAAATCCCAAATGCCGCAAAGCACCTCATTACTTGTACTGGTCATTTATTATTATTTAATAAATAACATACAAAACCAGGTACGGTAATTTAATGTCATCCTTGTCATTTCCGCCTTTGTAGTGCGTACTCCATGCAGAGGTCAACTCTGACCATGCATGAATGAGCAATACGGGTTAACTAATTGAAGTTAGCTTTCATGCAGATTGCTCATAATACACAATCAATTAACTCTTTACAATCGTAAAGTTTACTTCTGCGTACGATATCTTTCACATTAGGCCTCTTTTCATCTAATTTTCCGCCGTGAGTTGTTTTGCCCCTCCGGTACCCATTCAAGGTTCCCTGGTCCCCTTCTCAAACAACATTCGATCGGACAGCAAGTAAATTTCGTATGCAACCAGGTTTCGAATCGTGGGACAACAGTCCTTTTGGCAGTGTTTTGAATAACGGTATCTGTCCTATCCAACACCTGAATGTTGAAGGTACCTTCATCCGGTGTTCATACCGTTTCTGAATGTGTTTCTTAAACTTCGTTAAACGATCCGACACTGCCAATACTAATTATATAGAGCTACGCTTGTGTACATAGCCTGTGCATGTTTGGACCGTTCATACATGCAGGGGCTTAGTGAAAGAGTATGCGCTTCCGGATAAAATTGTGAATTTTTTTGCACACAAGTACTTTAGAGCCATTGATAATTCATGAAGTTGATGGAAGCACTTGTCAACACCCCTTAATCGATCCCAGCTTGGGTTTCAAGGTTATACAGGGGTCAAAATTTTAAAAAATGTTCCGATTGTGTGAAAGTACACCATGATGTTTGTCCGGGTTACCAGGATTCCAAAAAGGTATAGTTTGCACTATTATGGCTTATACATGTAGTTTCGGAGTTATGGGGTCACAAGTCAATAGACCCAATAACGGCCAATAACTTGGAACTTATTCGCCATTTTGGTTAATCACTAACACTTACGGTAGTCAAAACTATCCCTATATTTCATCCTATGAGCTGGACCACCAACTTGAACCACAATTTTACAAAAATTGGAGGAATTTTAATTTTTTGACGCCCTGTACCAACCAAATTGACTTTTCACCATTTTCACAGTTTTTACCCCAGAATTCCAAAACTATAAGCCATAGGTAGTATAAACTATACCTTTTTGGAATCCTTTGTAATCCAGACACATCATGGTGGTGCATTTCACACAATCGGAACATTTTAAATTTTTACCCCTGTGTAACCTTGAACTCCAAGCTGGGGGCCATGAAAAGGTGTGGCAAGTGCTTCCATAAATTTTTTTGATTATCAATGCCTAAGTACTTGTTTACCAAAATTCCCATTTTATCGTAGAATTTGCACACTCACATGATGCTCTGTGCACTACATTCCCCCCACTAACAACCATCTTCCCCTTTTTAAATGTTTTGTAAACGATATCATCATATCACGGATTTACACTTACATATTTCCAAGCGTGCAAAAATATATGTGGTCAGTTACATATTACTTTCACCACACTTGGAAAAATGATTTATGTAAACCACGTGATTTATCAGACGAGTAGCATTTTGATGTCTCCAATTTTTCACACATTTTTCTAAGACCACCGTCTTCCATTGACTTTATCTCATTTCCCGTCCTCAAAACCACTCCACTTTTTTCCTGCAAACATTTAAATAAACCCTGATGAACCTAAACAATTAATTAAGCGGCTATTTTGAAGCCATTTCTTTTGTTTCTGTGTCTGTATTCCTTCTGGAGTGCAAACGGCAAGTTATCGTTCGCAGTTCCTGTAATTCGCCATATTTATGGAACGTGACAATCAAATCAAACATGTTTTCACCCTCTTGGATTCTGGGGAATAACATCTGTATGAAAACCATAACTTTGACATTTAATACGAAAGATGTGGTCAAGAATACATGTTATAATTTGAAATTAATTTGTGATTACGAATTTCGTTTTTTGCATGTTGCAATACTTTTGGCCAGTGTGTGTAGTTTCGGAGTTATGAGGTCACAAGTCAATAGAACCCAATAACTGCCAATAACTTGGACTTTATTCGCCATTTTGGTTAATAACTAAACACTTAAGGTAGTCAAAACTATTCCTATATTTCATCCTATGAGCTGGACCAACAACTTGAACCACATTTACAAACATTGGAGCAAATTTTAATTGTTGACCCCTGTACAAACCAAAATTGAACTTTTTCACACCATTTTCACAGTTTTTACCCCATAATTCCAAAACTATAAGCCACAGGTAGTATAAACGATACCTTTTTGGAATCCTTGTAACCAGACAAACATCATGGTGTGCATTTCAACACAATCAAAAAAATTTAAATTTTTTACCCCTGTGTAACCTTGAACTCCAAGCTGGGGGCCATGAAAGGGGTGTGGCAAGTGCTTCCATCAATTTTTTGATTATCAATGCATAAAGTACTTGTTTACCAAAATTTACAATTTTATCCAGATTTGCACACTCACATGAGGTCTGTGCACTACAGTCCCCCACTAACACCAATCTTCCCCTTTTTAAATGTTTTGTTAAACGATATCATCATATCACGGAGTACACTTTAAATAATTTCCAAGCGTGCAAAATAATATGTTCAGTACATATTACTTTCACCACACTTGGAAAATTTTTAAAGTATACCCTGTCGTTTTTACTGTACACTATACGGTGTTTGTTACATAAAGCAATGTTTTACATATCATTATAAAGGGTGGCATTTTCTATATTGACCCATGTTCTGTAATCCAGAAATTCGGGGTCGACCTGCGCCACTTCTCTAATCACACCACATTTACAAATCATCTTCTGCACTTAACCCATCATTACCAAAAGATACCCGATTTCTTGATGACATCATATATATGGCACGCTAGAGCGGACATAAAACCGCGAGTTTGCAACGCAATGCCGGCGAGTTTGCAAGTTTGCAACGCGATGACGGCGAGTTTGCAAGTTTGTGACCCGCGAGTTTGCAAGTTTGCAACCCGAAGACGGCTAGTTTATTTTGATTTTTATGTATTTTTTTTATTTTTTGTATTTATTTTTTATATTTATTTATATTTATTATTTATTTATATTTATATAAAGTTATCTTTTATTTATTTATTATTTATTTATATTTATATAAAGTTATTTTTTATTTATTTGTTTATTCATTTATTTGTTATATTTATTTATTTATATTTATTTATTTATATTTATATAAAGTTATTTTATTTATTTATTTTTATTTATTTATTTTTAATTTATTTAGTTTTTTATTTATTTGTTTATTCATTTATTTATTTTTCTTTATTATTTTTATTTATTTGTTAAAAAAAATTAAAAAATTCCTTATCTTTTATAGTTCTATTATTATATACATCGGGTGGTGTTTAACACTACAATTAGAATAAACAAGGCATAATATATAAATATAAAATTAAGTAAAAATAAAAAGAAATAAATAAAAAAGAAATAAATGAATAATAATAAAAGTAACTAATAAATAAATACAAAATAATAAATAAAAGATGACTTATATAAATATAAATAAATATAAATGAATATAAATAAATATAAAAAATAAAAAAATAAATAAAAATCCAAAAAAAACTCGCCGTCATCGCGTTACGAACATGCAAACTCTCGCCGTCTTCGTGTTGCAAACTTGCAACATCTCGCCGTCAGGCGTTACGAACTTGCAAACTCTCGCCGTCTTCGTGTTACGAACTTGCAAACTCTCACCGTCTTCGTGTTGCAAACTTGCAAACTCGCCGTCAACGCGTTACGAACTTTCAAACTTTCGCCGTCTTCGTGTTGCAAACTCGCAAACTCGCCGTCATCGCGTTACGAACTTGCAAACTATCGCCGTCATCGCGTTACAAACTTTCAAACTCGCCGCCATAGCGTTGCAAACTTACAAACTCGCCGGCATAGCGTTGTCAAACTCGACGTTTTATGTCCGCTCTAGCGTGCCATACATATCCAGATCCAAACCTTGGTTATTAACTGTGCCTCAACAGAACTAACATGTGATGCACCACTACGACCGAATAATGTTAACCTCGCTCCAGAGCTATCTTTCTACCAAATCGGGCAGCAAATAGCATTCCAATGCGATGCTGGCTTCCAACTTTTTGGATTCTCATCGACCACCTGTCTGTCTGACGGAACCTGGTCTAACCATTCACCTTCATGCAATGGTATTTTTTAATCTCTTATCTAAAAGGGCCATTCTGTATGATTAATGGCGGTAACGTTCATTCATTCACTTAACACTTATTTTCTAGCAATTCGTCAGGTGTATTACATAGTGACGGGTGTTTAAACAAAATACGAATTTTTGTTTTCGAGAAAATCGCGAACTCTAAATAGTCGGTACACATCCCCATATACGATTCAAACAATCAAGTTCGATTAATAAACGAAATGAACAATTGATAATTTATTTCAGCTAATATTCATAAATTCTTACTTGATAAAATGGATGTAATAAATTTGAAAAGTTACTCATCTTATCCGTCACATCAAAATTTACGCAAATTGGTGATTAGGTTCATGACATAGTGACGGATGTTGAATTTTCCTTATGCTAAAGCGTTATTCAACATCCGTCATTATGGAATACAACAATCGGCGTTTTCTGAACATCCGTCAAACCAACGTGCGTCATCGCGAATCTTCTCAATTTGGTTTATTACATAATGACGGATGTTGAGTGGATTGCCAAGATTCACTGCTTTGAACTGTAAATATAATATAAATATCTAGTAGTAGCATTATTTATAAATTAATTACATATTTTGCTTGCGCCAGTTTTAAATTTAAGATGAGAATATTTTTAAAAACCCTGGTGGTAAATTAAGTATACACTTCTATGACAGAGGGTTCCACATCCGTCACTATGTAATACACCAAGGTCTCTGTTATGCAACATACGTCAAAATTGCCAAATTTCGACACTTGGCATATTTGAAGACTTTGATATTTAGTATATTATATACCATTTCTTTTAATTTCGTAAATATGATAAAAAAATCAATATCCGTCACTATGTAATACACCCGACGAATTGTTTTCATATACATAATGTTTTTTTTCCACATACTAATCACTGTGTGAATAGCTATGCTCAAGTCGATGCCCATCATATAGAAAATCACAACTTTGTAATAAAATTCCGGATCTAGAATCTTTGTTATATACAGCATCCTATGGTACTGCTATACTATACGTATATGTTTATTGCAAAATCTTGTTCATCTGAAATTTTGAAATTGAGCATTTTAGGTGACTCTCCTTAGGCGACTCTCCTTTTGCAATTTTGATGTTTACAGATAGCTAGAAGTAAGACCCCGTTTATTCTTGAAAAAATATACAATGGTAAATTTAGCACGAAGTCAAATAATTGAGCAATATCATTATAGAAGCATAACGTGGCTTTACCCTATTTTGTTTTTTCTAAAGAAATCGCGCCATCATTGCAATTCCGTTTTCATTTGATTCAATGTTAGAATGTTTCCTGAACTGTCCAATGGAGTGTATTAGTTTTACGTCGAAGGCACGGCTGTACGGCAGGAAGTGCTAAATTTTAGGGCGCCTTTGTTTTAATAGGAAATTGCAAACTTTAAAAAAAACATTGACAAAAAATCGAATGTGTAATGCATTCAAGCAATCTTATTTTATTTTCAACCGTTAGAGTTGTTTTGATGTCATTGTGTGAAAAAATGTGCATTGCATGAGCGAGTGTAAAGTGTATAACACATTTCATATATTGGCCACGCGACTACGTTTATCAAATTGTAAAAATCAGCTTTCGGTTTGCACTCTGAACCTATTTTGAATTATCTGGAGGTGTTGCCACATTGAAAAGTGCTTGGTCGCCTTAGTATGTTTCATAGTCCACTAGAAACAATGTAATAAAGCTCTCTCGACGTGATTAATCCATGGTTGGAGTAATTTGAGAGACCACTATTAGTAACTACCAACTAATAGATATATTGTAGGGATATCGTTTAATTAATCCCCTTAGCACTGTTGAATTAATCCCCTTAGCACTGCAGCCAAGAAGCACCATACTAAATCCACCAGAAGCTCCAAGCAGAACCTTGATGCTGCTAAGGCTGCACTTGATGATGTTTACACTGTGGTGCTTGAGGAGCATGTTAAATCCAAGGCTGAAGCACTTGACACCCTACTCTCTTAAAACGAAAAGAGTGAAAAACCACTCTAAAAGAGTGAAATCTCACTCCAAAAAAGAGCCAGCTGAGTGACGCATCTTTAGAGTGAGATCCACTCTAAATAAAGAGTGAAAAAAATAACTCTAAGCAAAGAGTGAAGTGATCACTCCTTTTTAGAGTGAACTAGTCACTCTTTTAGAGCTGTGGGGAAAAGCGAATTCACTCTTTAAGAGTTGTGATTCTTTGTGAATTTTTGTTTGTTTGGTGAGAATATTGTATGTGTAGGTCATAATTCATAGCATCGTGACATGAATGAATATTGTGGCGCATCATTGGCATGATTCAGTGTGACATGCATGCACGATTGTGGCATGCATGACGTGCTGATCATGGCATGCCCTTGACCTGCATGATTGTGCGTTTCGTAACATGCACAGGCTGGCTAGGCCTGGAGCGAATACCGTATTCCCGGGCCGTATTTAAGAGTGATCTTCAGTAAATAACATTTAATGCTTCTCCCCACCTTGTCGGTAAATGCTATGAACTGTAACCGACCACATCCATCTACTCAACAGGAAAGATCTCTAGATTTCTTCAATAATTTCAACTTTGCTGCCGGTCTGCCTAACTCGTCCGCCAGTGTTGCGAGAAACAATCACGCGATTATTTGCGGGCGATTTGTTCATCGAAAAGAAGCGTTTCTCACTCTTTTAGAAGCTAACAAGCCGTTCGATAAGAGTTCAGGTGGGGCTTCACTCGAAGAAAGAGTGGCATTTGGTAACCTCGGTAACAGATTGAGCTCGGTTAACCCCCGAGTTAAGGTGTCAGGCTGAATTTCTCGCTCTTTTAGAGCTAAAGCCACTCGATTAAGTTAATTTAAAATCACTCGAAACTCAGAGTGATTTTTAATCTTTCATTTTAAGAGAAGAAATAAAAAAAAGCATGGATGCTGCCTGGGCGGCCCTGAGGGAGTGACTGAAAAGAAGGGTACCCCGCCTATCTGAATCAAAGGTGAACAACTGAAGAGCGCATTGACACATGGTTTCAGCAATTAGTTCTCTCTTGGCAAGCCAGTTAGAATCATGTAAATTAGATGACCGTTATTCAATCACAAGATAGCAGAAACCCTTCTCATCCAGACTGGACCTTTCCAATATAGAGGAGATGAGCTCCGATGCTGAAAACAAACTAAACAACACCAAAACACCTGATCCCGACAACATTACTGCAGTAATTGGAAGAATCACTATTCATGATATCTTAATTTGTAATAACACCGACTGGGAAAAAAACCAGCTGCCTTCTCAACAGCATTCCATTTCAATTGCTTTACCAAAGAAAGGCGACTCCGAAACACCAAAAAACTACAGAAGGATCACAACTGTCACCACTGGCATCTAAGCGGTAGTCCTTTGAGGTTAGCAAATAATCTCGATTCGTGTCATTATTACTTTTTCGTTAGAAAACTGAGATATAGATGTAAACTCTTTCGTGCATTATATCAGACATTAGCTGTTCAACTCTTTTCAACCATTTTTTTATTTAACGCGAATATTACCGGGCACTAGCAACCTACACCATTGGGCCAGTGGTGCAATTCCGATGTGACTATGGATATAGATCATTGGAGTAGATTCTGTCACCTGTCTGCCAGTGGTATCTGGTCAAATACTTCACCATATTGTCAAGTTCAGGGTGAGTTTGATTTAAATTCAGCCTGCAAAAAATAATGTCTAGATATTAATAGTGCAAGCAGTCAGTATATCTAGTAAAGTAGATGCAACTGAGTGATATGATTAAAAGCAAGCGGCCCATAAAGCTATTATTGGGAGGTTGGGAGGTTTTAGTAGAGATGCGCCTACGCCCAATTGTCGTAAAAGAGAATGATGTGCAAAGGTTGTTGACTTTTTACACGCCACCCGCCTTTTAATTGACATCACTATTAATTCCAGGCGTGCGTCTCTAAATTGCAATTCTGCCATTTCTTTAATCCATGAGGAGCTCATGCTATAGAGGTTGTGACCAGCATATGTCAGTGAATCGGTGGTACAGGATTACTTGGGCATGTTGGAATGGGTAGTGCCTTCAGTGTAATTGTTAAAGACGCCTGTTTCATCTTTCAAAGTACTGCCAATCGATTGAAGTTGCGTTTTAAGGGGTTATAATTTGAAATTAATCTTAAGAGATGATATCATTAATTTGAAACCGTCAATGTACGGATTATTGCTTGGTTTCAGTTTGTAACACAACATTGGAAACCCTCCTTTACTCTGACATAAATGGTTAATTTACAACTACCCATTCTATACACTTTATTGACACCAAATGTTCTTCGGCTAATAGCTGTGGGTGATGTTCGATGGACACCTGGTCAAACACATCTCCATTGTAACATGCAATGGTACTTTTGGTTCTTTCACGGCATTTGCATTTTCTGTTAAAAAAGCAAGCGTGTAATTATTATTAAAAGAAAGTACCGAAATGGCAGAGGGCGCACTTCCTACGGGATTCGATAGCAAAAAAGGGAGCAATATGCGTATTTCATACCACGTTCAGGTAGAATTTTACATACTCGTTAGTCAAATGCTTTTGAAAATTTTACTGAATTTGTTTAGACTTTGAAGATATGTCTATTGCCAATGGATATGTACTCTGCCACTAGCTAAAGCTCAATTTGTACAGTGTCTGTGATGGTAAAAAATGACTCAAAAGTACCCCACAAAAGACCTTCCTTCTTACCAATGCTGGCTTTTTTATTATATATCTTTCTTATACGTTTAGCGATTAATGACTTTTCCTTGCAACCGCAAAAACTGCAAACTTATTCCTGAACTGGGTAATATACTCTAGTAAAACCTATATTATGAATGGAAATGCTCAAAGTGCGTTTGTCAAAAAGAAATGATTTTGTTAATTAGAATCGGGATCACGATTGTAATTTAAAACGGCCGGAACTGGATGCGGCCAATAGTTTGTCGTCCATTACGGACAATAGTGCCACCAAACGGAATGACCAACTAACCTTGACTCTCTTGAACCAACGGAACAAGTAATGGATTGAGCTGAGGCTTATATATATTGGAAGGACCTTTCCAAGCCGCCACTGAATATTTATCGGTACATAGGGGATTTAAGGGGGGGCGCACCCGGCGGCCGCCCCCCCCATTTTTTGCAAACCAAAAGGGCGCCGGGCCGCCTTTGCAGATGTAGAGAAAATGCCTCTCTTTTGTCGCCAACAGGGCGCCGGTTCGCCCTGTATACTAGGAAAAGACCGTTTGTGGGGCCGCGCCTTGCCGACACAATTGTAAAATTTTCCGGGGCTCGCTGCGCTCGCCCCGGGTAGACACATGTTTTCATCTGTTTCAAATTCTGAAGAGCAGGGGGGGTCTCTTCTTTGTGTGTTTTGTTGGTGCTCTGGTGGCTTAAAACATATGAAAATATGTAGTTGGCACTCCCCACACCCTCCCCCGAGCTCTCAGAATTAGAACCGAGTGAAAAAAAAAAATTGGGTACTACCGGCGAGTCGAGTGAGCGAGCCGGAAAATTTAAAAGGGAATAGTGCGGGCGCCCCCCACCCTATTGAGAATTCTGGATCCGCCCCTGGTATACGATATTTAAGGGATTAGCAGCGATATGAGAGAGATCGACAAATTTGAGAAATACATTGTTTTAAACTTATCCATCAGGGATAGTGTGTACAATTCCAATAAACGTGCTTTACGTAGAACAAAACCACCAAATAGTGAACAAAAAATGAAAGAAGTATTTGAGGAAAATTTGTCATACATCTCCGCAAATAGAAATACAGACGATGACGTCTCAAAAATATACAAAAACAGCTGGTTGTGGTTACACAGAATAGAAATAACAAGATCAATAATGTTTGTATTTGAGGTCAAAGTGCATTGATCATGGGACACTATCACGCTTAAAATCTGGGATGTTCACTGAGAAAGGCTTTTTGATCTCAAGTCGGAATTTTTGCTACGCACGGATAGACAATTAAAGATTCAGATAAAAAGTACATGCCGTGTCTTTAATACACGGATTTCAGGCAACATTTGCAGGTTGTGTTTGCATATGATCCATGCCAGTAACAAATACACAAAATATGAATTTTGATGATTTTTTCGAGGTTTCGGATTAGCAAATCAATCGCTGCTTATCCCTTAAAAAAAAATTCTATTACAAAGTGCGCTTTTGCAATGCATAGATATGCTCGCGGTTTAGCATTCACAGGTATAGTTACTAGCCAGTTACAGTGAACTGTGCAAAAATCTCGATTTTTTTTAAAATTGGGGGCGCTCTTCAAAAAATGTGTTGTATGGCTTTAAAGAGAGACGGCATATGCTACTGCATTGCTTTAAATTGTTGGATTAACCCATAGCCACCTGTATAATATATACCAGGAACGATTTCTTTTGAAAATAAACCATTTTATATCTACCGTGTAAAAAGGACTTTAAATGTTGAATTTCAAGTTGAAATTTCCCAGTGCAATGTCTCCTGAAAATAAGTAATGGACCTTTTTGAAAGCGCTTTATTATTTCATTGTTCTTTCTATTATAAAAAGGACCAAAATGGTTTCTAAAGTTTAGCAAATTTGTTTAATTACCAACTGATTGGAAAAAAAATCAACCAAATGAGTAGGACAAACTGGGCCAAAGTAGTGTATTGTTACATTCAAATCTTCTTGCTTCTAGAAGCAATATATAAATGACAAGTTTGTTGGCCCTGCGCTTGTTTTGTGTGTGATGTGTGATTGTTTGTCTTATTTAGTAAAGAACAAATTGGCTCAAAAATTAGTTTTTTAGAAGCCATTTCGAAAGTTAAGATATAAGATCAAAAAGCTTTTTAAACCAAAGACGGAATTTTTACACATATTTTTGTTAACTATTTAACGGTGGCATTTTTGATTAGCACCTACATTTGTGTTTATGGTTTTACAGATATCACTAAGAAAAGCTTAATTTCCAAAACTGAAAAGTAGTAAGGTTTTTTGATTCTGACGGTTACGGTACCGTGATGTTTCGGCGGTAGTTTTGTGCAAAAATGTCATCAGAGCTGCCACAATTAACCCACTGGTTTGTAATTTCTGTCCAATTTACGGACAGAAAAATAAAAAATTACGAATTTTCGTCAAGCGATTGCACCGTAAATTAAGCACACAAATATAATACTTAGGCAAACGGTTTTTAGATTGTAAAAGAAGTACAGTTTTTGGTTTTAGGTCAGACGGGTCGAGGCCTGGCTGGGGATCATGAAATGCCCTTTTAACTTTAAAGGGAACATATCTTGATACAGTTCGTGATATTTGAATAGTTTTGATTCACTTTAATGTCTATCGAACATATTTTTGCAAATGGATTACCAAGTCATTTTCTGCATTTCGTTGGCATAGGTTTGCAAGGATTATATAAACCCACACTTGGGTGCTAGTTATCAGTGCAATGTACCCTTAAAAACATTATTCCCACTGCAGAAATGGTTGATGGTCCTCCAGACAACAGCACACCCAGAGAATGTTTACCTTTCCCCCCTGCCACGTCAAACCCGATTGTAATTAGGCAGTCGTGTCCGTTTAACAGGAGAGGTTGCGATGGAGGCACACCCCCTCCCCATTTAAAAAAAGACCCAAAAAGCCCCAAAAAAGCTGCTGAAAAACAGGGCCAGAAGAGGCAAAAAATCAGGGTTGGTTATGCATTTTTGCTAATAAGGTTAATTTCGTTGTTAAAGCGACCAGGAGGAGATGAGGAGATGTTTTAGGATACGAATTTCTCCTCAAAATGTCACTGGATCGGTTGTTAGACCACATACAGAGACGTTTGAAGGTTGATGGGAACAAAAAGGTGAAATGAAAAAGAAAACGGCAAACCTTGTTTTGAAAAGTTGACTGTTATCGTAATCGTCCCCATAGAAAGCCTGTTGACTTCTGTCGTGCACGACAGACGACAGAAACTAACTAAATCATATCTTATTACATAAAGAGGCGTATTCAGCTTATTTATTCCTTCAGATGTATCGAATGCGTGGTAAAGCATTCCACTATGTAAAAAAACCGGGGTTGGAAAAAATTGGCGCGCTTCTTCCTGGAAATCTCCTCATGTCTTCTTTAACAAGTCCACACATTTGCAATTTTTTGGAAAGTCCCCTTTTGAAAAATCCCCTGGTTACGGGCCATTGCTGTCTATTGATCACAATGTGACTTAACATATTCCCACTGCAGAAATGGGTTTTGCTTGGTCCCTGCACACCCAGATAACGGTTACCTTTCCCCGCACCTCTCTTCTACGCATTCGGGGCAACAGGTATCATTTCATTCACTTCAGTCACTGCAACAACGGTGTATCAGCTAATAGGAGAATGAAACACGTAAACTTGTACGGCTGAAAACACTGGTCTAGCCCAATCACCAAACATCGAAGTATTACATTCGTGAAAAAAAAACTCGCTTTCCTTCATCATGAAATTTATCTATAAACACTCTCTACTGAGTTTTTTGCTAAAAATAATTGTATGGAACACTTATTCTTAAAGTAGTTCAATGTATCAATGTATATTCAGAAGAGCGTGATATCCTCAATTTCCACAATCTTGTATATGAAATTGGTATACTCACATTATATGAATAACCAACGAGCTCATGTTATTTGTCACGAATGTATAGTTCATTCGTGAAAAATAAAAATTAGCTCACGATTATTTCATATGTGATCAACAAAATCGTGGGGTATACCGCATTGTGTTACTTCACACATTTGAATAATCATGAGTTCATTTTATTGTTCAGAGGAATGGAGTCTACTATGGTGAGTCCCTTTAAACTAACATGTTCTTACGAATGCATTTAAGGGGTATGGGGTCTGACTTTGGTAAAAAATTGTTCCATTTTCGAAATGAAAGAAATGCCATGGTTAATTGGTTATTGTATCTACAAAAAAATTGCTTTTTATTCGATCTCAATCGACATTCGGTTCCCGAGATATGGCTGATCAAAGTGAAGTAGTGGTACACGAAATTTGCCAAAACGCCTAGTCTCCTATTAGTCATGCAGAATGGTGCAAGATATCAAACCTATTGTGCAATTTGGGTGAAAAGTACCAAATTTGGCACAGTAATTAGCTCTTAATATGCTAAATAACTCTGGTCCCTAGGGGCCAATTAATTTCTCCAAGAATGGCCGCCAATTCAAAATGGCCGCCACTGGGTGTTAAATGTCTGTTTTTTACTTGCTTTCTATGTTTATTAATATGATCAATTAACTCAATTGATGTGTTTTGTGCCATTTTAGAACCGAAATACCCTGATTGACACTCCAGTGGTATTTGCCATGGTTTCATTAAAAAGCAAAATTGGGGATCCAAAATGGAGAAAATCCCAAATGGCGTCCAATTTGAATGAAGCGCAATCATTGATTATCAAGAAAAGAATGTTTTTCTGGATCTTGTTATGATCCCTAAGGTTGTTATTGAACAATGTGCATTAAGATCGAATTCACATCACATTAAAATAACCACAATAAGACCTGAATCCAAAATGGCGGCAATAAGCCCAAATGGCGTCTAATCTTTCACTTGAGCTTATTCTCCTTATTATCAAGAAACGAATGTTTTCTACTACTTGATATCATTCCCTCAAGTAAGGATCACATCAACTTAAAGAGGAAACCAATTAAGGTCTGTTGTTAAGTTGCCTCTTCCCAATGATTAATTGGCCAAGATGGCTGCCAAACCTCGAATGAACCACTACTTTTAGAAATGTCACTTACGTGCCTGTATAATTCCTCCGTGCTACTTGAAAAATTTTTTTTTCTCATTCAAATAACCGTACCTAGTTGATTTGGGTATTGGTGCACTGTGGTTATCTACAGCCTGTAATTAATTACACCAGTGGTGGGGGAATTCGATTCATTGCCCCAACAATCGGTCCAAAAAATCACAGGGCACAGGAACAATGCTCTAAGCCTTGTGATTTGTTTAAAAAACTGATTGCCAGGGGCACGAACCATTACGTGGAACACTCACGGCTAAATTCAAAATTGATGGCCAAATTGCAACCACCCCACAAAGAGGAGTTGACTCTGCAGAAGGACTTTGGTAGCCTTAATGTGTAGCAAAGGTCTTACTAAATACTTTCATGAAAATTCCTGTCATCGAGAGAGACCACATCGACAGTTTGGAAGGGCTCTGGGTGTGGAAAAACATAAGCAACCTCAATATCTGATGACAACATCGCAGTCCTCACCATTTAGCTCGGCTCTGTCATCGTTATAGCTAGTCTACAAACCTCCATCAGTAAGTTCAAGCACCCTCATTTCGGGAATTCACTAAGCCTCATTTCTAATTGTGGATTTTCAACAGCCATAGTACCCAATGGGGCTACTATGAAGCCAAATAAGACGGACACGCTGGGGAAGAATGGTTAGACAGTCAAAATCTAAATCAACTTCACGACCCTAAGCTGCCGCTATCATTTTTACAATCATGTTCTATATAACTATTGTTGGCAAAACATATCTAACGTGTAGCAAGATTGTTCTGAATCTTGTTCTTAAGTCCAATGATGCACAGTGGCGTAGCAGGTGGGGGCAAAGGGGAAGAAGGAGTGCCCCCCTCTGAAAAAAAACTCTTTTGAGGGAAATAGGGAAAATATATATATAAAACCTGATATTAGTTAAATCAGCCCTTTTCGGATTCTTTGCCCTGCGACAGGGAAAACTTTGCTGTGATCGGGACATTAGTGGCACCTACCGGGAAAATTGCCTCCTCTGGACCACCGGGCTGGCTACGCGCCTGATGCCTGCCAGTAGACCAAAACATGTGCCTTTAAGTGGCACTTTAACACAGAAGAACAAAGGATAGACTGATGACCTGATCAGAACGTGAGGAAGGTTGCTCCAAAACTCCATTAAATAGGGCAAATTGCCCAACTAGTGAAAAGACTGCCCAGAGATTCACACCAAGAGGCTGTAGGACGGTAATACATACCAGGCCTTGCCAAGGAATGTGCTAAAGGACTTGCTAAAAGGATATCATGTTTGAAGCCATTCCCCTTTTCAGTTAAAACAATGACAAATGTGAGGGAAGTGTCAGAGGAAAAGGATCAAAAACCAGGCACCACCTTATTTGCTCCACCAATTATGACCCATAACAGCAAGGAAAGAAGGTCTACCATTGCTCCAACAAAACATCTGTTTTAGTATTATAGAGAGCATACAAGAGTGTAGCTGCCAAATATATAAGGTTGGTTGAAAACATTCGATGTCTGGACAGAGACCAGCTGCTACCCGCCTTAAATCCAGAGAGAGTTTTCCCAATTAAGTCCAACCCCTTGAACAGTCTCAAAGGAGTTTAAGAGAGTTGCCTTGGTGGAAAGAAAGACTTCCTATCAACCGTGACATCTATTGTATTGAACCTGATGAGCAGCAACCCCTGGAGCTGACTCCTCATGGGCTGATTGGCAATGTCTCAACAGATTCAGAACCAGAATCGAATACTCAAGGTTGCCTTGCAGAAGTGGGGCTACCTGGAGCAGATCAGCACCTACCTGTAATTGTAGAACAGGCGCAAACATACAATAAAACATCTCTTGGTCTGCCAATGTTTGGCGGAACAATGTCACATACAATACCCTTGCAGAATTCGTGTCTGCCCAATGTTTGGAGCAACAATGCCAGACAAGGACCTTGCAGATTCAGTGAAGCGCCAGGAACTTGTACCCACAAAACATCTTCTATTTACATTACAGCCACCTTCAGCATCTTGAAACGCCTTTGATGCCTCTGCAGGTTGTCCATGTGTGGAAGCTGCAATTTCCGACCCCGTCACTGGATTGGTTAGCTCTGGAGCTCGCAGCAATGCTTGTCCCCAGCAATGTCCTGCCTGATAATGCTGCTTGTTGAGTGTTGATACAAGTGTATTGGGTAGGTGGAATTAACTCAATGATTTTTGTTCTGTTGTACATAGGACCACAATCTTCATTGGTTGGCTTAAGTTCTTTCAAGGTATCTTCTTAAGGGGAGGTTTCTTCCAAGGTTGCTAAGTTTCTACAACACTAGGGAAGATTTTGCTTGCTTCCATGCGGTGTTCTTTCCTTTGTGCACTCGGCGAAGGTGTGAAACCTCATCATTGACAAAGAGTTTCTCTGGTCCTAGGGTCTGGGCAATATTAATGTGCTGGTGTGTATCTGCGATTCCTTCCGTCGTGCCAATGCTACCAGAGTTCATTGAGGTTGGACTGGCTGAACAATACTACAGAAAAAACACAACGTCTGTGTCCCCAGTAGCCGCATGACCCTTTTGTATCCTTGAGCACATCAATGGCTGCATGAAAGTAGAGCCCTTGCTTTCTTCCTGTGTGCATGAGATAAGAATTTAGATTGTTATATCTGATTATTACACCATCATCCACTAACATAACAACTACGCTAGCTAGAGTCTTACACTATGGAGGGATGCATGCATACTAATATCAAATGGAATCTACTAAGTTATCAGAAATACCCAAATGATAATGAAATGATAAATGATGAACTGAAACATCCAAAACTACTTTGGTAATTTTTTAACAGTAATGTCTCACATGACCACATCCATTTTCCTGGTATATTGGGTCCATTGTAGACATGAATTAATAACTCCTATTAAATACTAACAAAGTGGACATATAGCGGCTTATTTTGAATATGATAACATTCTTAGAAAGACACATTGACAGCACCAGCAGCCCATGAAAATTACCTGGTAGAATGACAATTAAACTTGTGAGGTACAACTTGACGAAGAAAATCAGCATTACAATTTCAGGCATGTTATTAATTTTATAGTGGCAGCCATTTTGAACTGGCATCCATATTGTTTATGTGATACACCAGACAAAAATTTAAAATTTTACCATACAAGACACCAATTTTTTTTAGAATGTGATTAAAGCTTATCATTTACCATGACACAATATAAAATCAATACTACCTTGAACATATCAAATTACAGTAGCTGCCATTTTTAATTTGGCAGCCATTTTGAACATGGCAGCCATTTTGATATCATGTACATTGGCATTTACAACAATAAAATGTAGGTTTGGCTATGTTGAGGGCCCAAAGTTTAGAAAATCAACGAAACCCAATGGTTTGCCCGCAAATAAAAAATAATCAGCTTTTTCTGTGAGCGGCAGCCATCTTGAATTTAAGCCGCAATGTGTGGCCGCCATTTGGATTTAAAAAACTACGATTTTGGTGAATGAATACAGAAATATTGATTTAAAAAAGTTAAAACAAAGTTTATTGACTATTATAATAACGTTACAACCAACAGATTTGCAGTAATTAATGCCTTTATTATCGGGTGGCGGCCATTTGAAAATGGCGGCCATATTGGAAGGAAATAATTTGGCCCTTAGACCAGATTTGTTTTAGCATATCAATAGCTACCTCTGGGCCAAAACTTTGGTACTTTTCACCCAAAATGCACAATCTTTCACCATTCTGCATGGGGACTATATACTTATCATGTGAAAAATTTGAAATGGGTTTATATTTAGTATTAAAGGGATATTATTTATACGCCATTTAACGCATTTTTATTTTGGCTGAGTCGAAGTAAATAAATACTCTAATTATTTTGTCCATAATTTAAAGTAATAACATTTACTGGGTAAGCGATTTTTATGTATTTTATGTTTCTCACCCTGCGTATTAAGAAAATTATTTTAAAAAATATATTAAAGGACAATGGATGCAACGATTTCGATATTCTTTCATTAATAATTATAATAATTCAGTATTAAAATGAACCTTTAAAAAACAAAATCCATATTTCACATCAAAACAGCGCCCCTCAATTTTGCTAAATGTTTCGAGGGTCTATAACTAGTTGTAAAATACGCAAACAACCAAAAACAGAAAACGAACGTAAACTAGAGAAAACGCTCCGTACATGCTATGCACATGAAATGGCACACATATTCAGCACATATAGGGGCTAGGAACGAATGAAGCCCGATTTTCAAAATTGTGTTCAAAATTACAATGTCATCTGTGGTATTTCCCCCCTCTGCACTATGCCATCCAAGTTCGTACCAGTAGCTGCTTTTCGTATTTTTTGTTATTAGTTACGTCCGTTGAGTGTTTAGCCACATCGGAGGACTTACGTGGTTACCATATGGCAACCAGAGCAAAAAGTGACATGAATTTAAAAATTGTGATAGGGGCTACATATGATATGTAACTGTATATCCAACTATTTAGGAAATTAGAAGAAAAATCACTTCAAAGTTCACTGCTCAGACCCATACCCCTCCCTTAAGTGATATTTTGCTCCAAATGAAATGTGAGCGATTGTTACCAATATTTGGAGCGATAATTGATCCGCATGAGAATTGTGAAATTTCAAGTTTGCGCAAGAGGTGCTTATGTTATTGTTGCTACTGCTCCTGTTGTTTTGATCGGAATGTCGTGTACGTTTTACTTTAAATTTAAAGTGTAGGCATATTCCTTCTCTGTGTTTCAAACAGAAATATTGTCGTGCGCCGTGCAACCGCAAAATGGTGGCATATCACCTTTACGTACGTCAGATGAATTGAACAACAGTTGTTTTCAGCTGCAACGAAGGCTATTACATTGTGGGGCGAGAAACAGTCTCGTGCGTATCTGTAAATACATGGTCAGGGGGACCTCTCTATGTCCAAGGGGACCATTACTTATTGACTTGAAATACATGAAGAAATTCCATTCCATTTATCATCTTGCCTCCTGAGGCTTTAGTACTAGTATATTATTGTATTTAAAATGCGTCAAAGATATGATGACGGCGCTACATGTCTTTTTAATTTCCCACAACTAAAATGCATCTAAATTATGCGAACATGATCTTCAAAATATTAATGCAATGTTTATACGATTTCGTGGATAATATTGGGGAAAGAATTGGTCTGTGATCTCCCCGCTTTTGACCATTAAGGGCATGTGTAGGCCATCTTGCGTCTCCGCTGAAATGTGTTGCTGTTTCTGCTGCTGATGGTTTTTCATGTTTGTTCAATTGTGTTATTCAACTGCTATAAAACGAGATTAAAGAAAAAAAACGTAAAATTAAAAAACAAAAAAACACGCGTTTTTTTTTTAAAAGATAATTCCTTGCTAAATGTTATGTTATTTTAAGAATTGCCATTTACGCTTCTATTCTATGTGCACAATTATTTAGCACTTGGCACCAGTACAAGGTTTCCCAACCTTTTTGCCTCGAGACTCATTTCTAAACGATACGGTGATTGGGCGATCCCAGACACAACTTTGTGATATTATCAACTCATTTTGTTCAGATTCAACTTTGCGCCCACTTGTTGGAACACTATGCACAATTGTATAGAATACGAACTCCTTTTAACTTTCTTTGATTTAAAAACCTAAAACAGATTGCTGGAGGTCTGCAGGAGCGTTTTAGATTGTACCACGTTTAGAGCGCTTCTTGTTTGTAACAACGTGGATGGAATGTTGCCGGGGGGCCACTTGTATTCAAGGTTGATATATGCTGTGAACAAGAAAAAGCGTAAAAAGTGTTTTGTTTTTTCCAACGGGCGATGTACGCGAGTACATTGATTATGGTGTCCAAACAACAAAATGTGGAAAAAAAAGGTATGTTGTTTTTCTTAACCTGAAATGTGATACTCAAACAAGCAGAGATCAAAAGAGAAACAATATGGTAAAGACAAAGACAATTTATTTTCTGAAAATAAAGGGTAAATTAACGACACAATACATTGTCTACTTGTTTAGGGTAGCAAAAAGTGACGAAATTACTTCTTTAGTTGTAGCAAAACACGACAAAAAATATGTTTAGGGATGGCGGTGGAAAAACTTGTTTAGGGTGCATTTTGTAAGTGCGTGTTCACGCATCATATCACAAGTGCCCCCCCCCCCGGGGGGGAATTTCAGAAGTCTAGGAAGGCCTACATTCATTTAGACATGAATGGTCTATTGTAGGGCCTACTCTGAAAGCATATACATGGTCTGGTCCAGAGGTTTCAAAATATCTAAACCAGGTTTTGTGTCTCTGCCACAAACACCTCTTTTCATCGGGAATTCAGCGCGGATTGTTTCGTACTACATTTATGATAAAAGTTTTGTCTGCACAATACTCCTTAACTACTATTCGGTCAACAAAGGAAGTGTAAGTTAAAAATACTGATGATGAGAGGTTGTCATAATCGAGTTATCGTTGTAGCAAGCAAACCGAAATTCATTATCGATCTCTATTTTACCAGAGAAATCAGAGAAGATACAACCTTACATCTTCTCTGATTTTATGTATGCTGCATTTGCAGAAAGTTATCACCATTACAGCCATTGTACAATGGCTAACCCGGTTTATTATGCAAAGTTAACGCGATCGGACAAATAATAGGGGTGTCGTGATTTTAAACTATCAACCTCTTGACAAAAATCCGCGTTAGTCATACAAATTCTAATTGTGACTGATAATATCAACGTTAGACGGTATCAAAGTATGCTGCTATAAGGCAGCTGTTTAGCCTGTTTCTTTCCTTCAAATGCAGCAAACTTCCGTCTCAAACATCTTACACTATCTTTTCTACAGCAATTGCAGGCATTCCGCCTGCACAGCCGCAAAACGGTAACATATCGCCTGCACTGTCTTCATACGCATTTCAACAGCAAGTTACATTTGTTGCGATAGTGGCATATCCTTGTAGGAGAAGAATCTCTAACTTGCATCTCTGAAAACCTGTGGTCTGGTGACAGTCCTTCGTGTCAAGTATGTCAAAAACATTAAAATAACGTTATCGCAATAACACGCATGCAGTTATTCTGCGGCCTGTAGGGTTCATGTGTAGAAAAGAAAAGAAAATTTGCTGCGTTAAAGCCATCCAGATTGTAAAGTTCGTTTTGTCAAGCTGCCAAATTATACCTGTTCTATGTAAAGTTCAATATCATTTGTATCCGAGTCGACTCCTATCGGAATCGTCGATTAGTATTATGAAGATTTTTTTTTTTTTTTTTTTTTTTTTAATTTTATTGCTATTGTGTTTTGTATCAAGAATGTGAAGATTTTCATGGCGTTCTTCTAATCCGATAGTGAGAGTTTTTTCCATGCAGTTTGAACGTGTTCAAACGTCCTTTATATGTTAAACATAAGGCCGAAATCATTGATCATATTGAAAATATTTGTGTGGTGTTGTTTGATTATCTCATGTTTCAGTATTTTACTGTCCATGTACACATATTTAAATATTGTTTTACATTGCATGTTTACTGAGCTCCATTATTAGACAGAACAAAGAAGAAGCTATGTAATGAGTTCAACCACAATTTAAGCAAACACATTTAAAGTTAAACAAAAACATAATAAAATGAAGAAATCCCAGATCCCGTACTTCCTACATTTTCAAAAGACGATTGTAACAGGAAATCTTCTATACTTCTTTTGTAACCATATAATGGAACCACTGACTCTACTATTTGGAGAGCGTGCTGGCGCACCGTTGAATAGCCGCAGATTGAAACCACAGGAAGTTGCATTTTGCCCTGCATAATTGGCTTCACCATTATGTCCCAAGTTAAAGGAATTTTGTATAACAATAGAAACATATTTGTGGAATTGTTCACCAGCAGGTGTATTCATTGTTTCCCGCCATATTGAGAATGCGAAAAGCAACTTCCTGTTGTCCATCGGCGACTCAGACCCGCTATCCATGTGTAGAGGTCAGTGCTATGAACTCATGTAATGCAACAAGTAGTATCTTAGACTAAGGGTCCATTCATGCGTCACTGCACTAGAATGCAGTGGAGTGAAAATAGATAAAACCATCTCATACTCAACGCAGCTGCAACAAAGTTCAAATTTGTTTACTCCGCTGCTCTGATGCTGCTGTGAGAAGAAATATATGAATGCAAATTATATGAAGGGAATATGAAGGAACTTTAGTACTCCTACGATATTATACAAATCTTGACTGCTTTGGGAAAAAAGGTCAAAATAACTACCCGAGGTGACTGGAGACCGCGGGTCTACTATTTTGCACCATTTCACGAACATAGAGCAGTCAATATTTGTTTATAACATAAAATATTTCTGTCATTTGAAAAAACTTGTCAAGTCTCGCCGAGATCAGCTGTTACCGCAACTCAACCTAGGCTAGTCAAGCAGGCTTTAGTCTAGTATGTCAGTGGTGGCGCTAGACCTCTTTTTCTGGGGGGGGGGGGCAAACGAGGACAAAGGGATTATTTTTTTTTGGGGGGGGGGCAAAAGATAAATTCTGGGGGTGGGGCAAAGTATCAAATATTTGGAGATTTTACCTAATTTTGGTGGGGCCCAAAAAATCGCTGTTTTTCCCGAAATGTGGTGATTTTTTGGCCCCAAATCGTCTAATTTTTGCCCCAAATCCCATCATTTTTTCTTTTGGCCGAGTGGGGGGGGGGGAACTAGGGGGCAAGACATTTTTGGGGATAAGCCCCCCCTATCCCCCCGTTGGCGCCGCCACTGGTCATGGTTCAATCCAATCGCGGCTCTCTCCTCACAAATTTCTCGAACTGCCTCTAGACATATTATTTTGTTTTTAACCGTAATGCCTATCTACAAGCATCGCGATTTCCTCCATTTGAGTCAAAAATTCATCGGAAATTGCGCCAACGGTTATATGTAAACATGCAAATACCGAGCCAACGATAGGATCGATGCCGTGAGTCAGAGGTCGGGTCGCTGATCGTGTCAGGTCAATCACGTGAGACAGGCGATGCAAGATACTAATACAGGGGAAAAGGTCCCACCATGTACTATTTCTCCGTGTGTGGAAAATAGTAGCTTTTATGGGAACTTTTTGTCCCTCCTATGAATTTTTGGAACTAGTCCTCAACTATTTTTATGTCACGACACGGGATAGAATACTACCAATCAATGACAAATGGCACTGAAAATACACTGGACTTGTTGTTAACATCTCACCCGGCTTTTCACCTGATTTCAGTCGCATGCCGGCATCAGTGACACAGTATTGTGAAAAGGCCTTAGTTCCAAACGAAGACAAGTGTTCCTCAGAAACCGTCTCGCAAAATCCCTCTCTGGAAGAAAGTAGATGATGCTGAATTTAAACAACAATGGCTGTCTCCAGAAACGCTTCTTGATCTGCAACCAGGGGAAAAAAAATCTTTTAACGAAAATGGACTTATTTTTAAGACTCTCTACTCGATGTTGTTAATGAAACTGTCCCTTCAAAGATATAAAGGGCAGAGTTAGAATACCTTGGTTTACTCCGAAACTGAAAAGGCTTTCCAGCAAAAAAGAAAAATTACAATCGAGCAATGTTGAGTGGCAAAGACTCTGACTGGGAGAGGTTTGTTAAAGTTCGTAAACAAGTGGTCCGCACCATCAGGAGCATTATGAAACATTATGTTTCTGATATGCTCGAAAGCCGAAAACCCAAAGACTTTTGGCGTTGTAAATCTAGACGCACAGATAATGTGGGTGTCCA
>JAMKCH010056614.1:0-10028 GCA_023653785.1 Ophioderma brevispina | reverse complement strand
GAACATTAGGTTCATGTGCTTATACGTATCAAGCATGCAATTTTTATTTATAATCTGTGACTGAATGAACAAGTACTTGAGGCCGATAGACTAGATTTGGCCCTCCGCTTTTTTTTTCGGGGGGGGGGGGGGCATGACACGACCTGCTCGATTGGGCCTTTGGGATTTCCAAATGTTGATTGCCCATTGTCAATCCCTATCAACAGTGGCAGGGCACACCCGAGACCTGACTCTCTCCAGGGATTCTCTTCCTCCATTGTGACATTCTAAGCGCTCCGCCTCCTCCTCAGTCTCACCTAGTTATACTTATCTTCGATTGTGCAACATTTTTGCCCATGTTTGATCCCTCTTCAATCAGCTGTTTATTTTAAACGCAATGAAAACATTCATTTTGTGTGTTTGGTGTGTGTGATGGAAATTTGTGATAGCTAGTCAAAACTCTTGTAATGGATTACCTTCACCTTTGATAATACTGTGGGATGATACTCCAAATTACCCTCTACAGATGCCTGTGTTTGTTTGGCATGCAACTAAACACCAAGGTTCACAGTAATTATTGCGTAATTTTTGCCAAGTTTGTTAAAAATTTAAGCAAACTAACTAGAGCAAATGTCAGGAAGATAGTGGTTGGGGGTGTATCTCACAAGAAATGTTTAAAGGCACTATCAGTGATTGGTAAATCAGAAAATCGTAACTAGTTATTAAGTCCCAAGACCAAAGGCAACCTAATTGAAATAAAACCAGGCTAGTGTCTTAATGCTACACGTAATTTCACCATGTCACTTAGGTTGGAGATTTTATATTTTTTCACTAACACTGTTGAATTTCTGCGGTTTTGGGTCTTTACCCCCGCGCTAGCGTCGAGGGTATAGCAGTGAGATGGGCAAAGAATGTTGTCTTGATTTCATATGTGTTTTTCTTTTTATATCCCGCAGAAATGGCACAACTTTTCATTCAATACACAGCAACCATTGTTTAGTTTGAAACTTTGTCATTTTATAAAGTCTTTTGTTTGGGATCCTGTATTTGTTTTTACGTTATTAATTAAATAAGGTTTTTTCAGGTCAAAAATGTCAGCAGAGGCCCAGGGCTGCCCTGTCTGATGTCGCCTTAAGAAAATGTTTACCCTATTTAGACATAAGATGGAGAGATTAATAATTCGACTTAAACATTTGATCATTGAACTAACTTGGGCAAGCCTGGCTTGTAACACTACGCCTTAAAAAACCATATGAAACAATAAACCTCTGTACTAACCAGGGGATTCACCAGCTCCTCTTTTGGTATTTTTTCCCTGATAGAATTATGCGTAACTAAACGGGGTGATTCACCAGCTCCTCTTTCAGTATTTTTGATTTTTGTGCATTCATGTTTCCTACAATTTGGCTACCCCATTTGTGAAAAATGAATGAAAGATTAATGCATTAAACCGCTGAAAGGGAGAACATGTTATTTAAAAGTTACTTCAGTGTACTGTGTCCAACACATCCAGTTGAATGCATCAACACCTTCCTGTTGTATTTGTTAAGCTATGTTACAGTACAGACCCTACAAAACTTTGTCGTCTACTTTCAGATCGGCGTACTGAGATTACTTTTTGCGGCGGCCGTGGATGATAAAATGTCTTAAACCCGCATTGTGTCTTATTACTCGTTAAAGGTGATTTCCGAGTTGGTGTTGGGACAGTGGCATAACCCCAGTAACTTTTAGTTGGGGGTGGGCACAATAAATAATTTCGCCCTGAAATCGCGTGGAACATCTAATTTTGAATGCATGCTGTCAGCCCGATTAGCTAATTTGATTGCCTTGCTATCAGCAGCAGATAAATAATTTGATGCTATGTTATCAGTAGTACATAGCTATGTGTTGCCTTACTCTCATATAGCATTTGTGGTATGCCTATCAGCAGTAGATCGCTAATTTGATGCTGTTGTCAGCAGTAGATCGCTATTTGATGCCATGATTATCAGCAGTGATAGCTATTTTGATGATATGTTATCAGCATTAGATAGTAATTTGATGCGTTTATCAGCACTAGAAGCCTAATTTGATTCCCAATGATATCAGCAGTATAATTAAATTTGATTTTTTTTTTGGGTTTTGCTCGTATCCACAGTCATTTGTAATGCATTGGTGGTGGTGTCGATTTGTTTCACTTAGTGTGCTTATCCGCTGGGCCGCGTGTCTCCATGATACGGACGCTCCTAACATGGCCCCTATTTGAGGCTGGGGCAGATTGGAAAGTCAGGTTAACACAATGATGCCATGCTATCAGCAGTGATAGCTAATTTGATGTTATGGCTAATCAGCAGTACCTAACTATTTTGATGTTATGCTATCAGCAGTATAATAGCTAATTTGATGCTACACTATCAGCAGTAGATAGCCTCTAATTTGATACTATGCTATTAGCAGTAGATAGCTAATTCATTGAGATGGCTATGCCAGGGTTCCTCAATTAGATTAGCTAAAGGGCCAAGAGAATTCACTGAACAATGTTTAAAAGTTTACCTACTCAAGGGGCAAAAACACCTGAATTCTTTTTGCCCTTTATATTTTAGAGCAAGCTAAGGGCCAAAAAGCCAAATGGTTGGCGGGCCTGGATTTGGCCCGCGGGCCGCCGTATGGAGAACCCCTGTGCATAGCAAAACCCTAAAATAAGCAAAAACAATCGGAACAAATACAAAACAAAAGCTATAATGATCTATTAAAAAAGAATGCAAACAATGAAATGTGAATAAAAGTGTTACACCAGTTATAAAAGAGAGCTGAAATTATAACACTTGTTATGTAATAACAAGATACTATAATTCATTGTGCAACAAGATTGCAAATGGGTAGGCGTGGGATCAGAGGGCAAAAACTAGCCCAATTTTTAGCTTAACCGTTAGCTTTCTATGGGAAAAAAGCGCCACTACCTAAGACACCCACTAAAAATAGCATTTTTGAGATCAACCGTCGCCAATTGGATGGCAAGGGGCTGTTGGCACTATTGTCTGAATTTTAACTCTATTGTCATTCCTTAATCATAATAGAACATGAAACACGCTTCTCAAAATCAGAAGACATATTCTGAAATTAGTCTTAGTTCAAGACTTTCAACTTGTTCATGAAGCAATTAGCAGAAACACTAAAAATGTATGTCGTGTACCGCCCCTCCACAAATTCAATGAATACTAATTCCCAGTCCACTTCAAATGAATAAGGTCCTTGAAACATGGTACTAAAAACATTCAAACATTGTTGTTAACATATAAAACATATTCCAAAGGGATTTAGTAACATTGTTGTTAAAGCTGAGAGCTCCTGCTGGCCTTCCTCAATGTATGCGTTCATGCACATTTCTTGGTGACACCTATGGGACTACAGGGAAAAAAGAGGATGTGAATTCTGAATATCATGAATTGAATGCGTGGTGAAAACCTGAGCTACCACAGAACCGTAGGAGTTTTAAATTGTTTGAATTGGATTCCTGGGAAATCGTCAAAATAATTTTAAAGGCACTATCGGTGATTTGCTAAATCGGAAAATAGAAATAATCATAAAAAATCAGGTTTTTTCATGTCCGTAACAATGATAGTTCCTAACATACCCTGCAAGTGGAAGACCTAATAATGACAAAATAAGATATATTTTAGTCATTTATGTCCATATGGACACTTACTACTGCATGTAATTGAATGGAGATTCATATCTTTGAACACTGCTTTCTTTCTTTTCTGTCCATTTTTAAGTTGGGAAAATAACTCGTGAGAATTCTACAGACTTATCCTTCACTTTTAAGTTATTTCTTCAAAAATTATGACTCCAATGGGTAGATCACTAATAGTGTCTTTAATGTTCTCCCACTTGAATTTTGAAGTAAGTGTAAGACATGTCCACCACTAGAGGAGATATCTAATGTGTGCTGCAGTGCATGAATGATTCGAAGATCAGTTATAAACTGAGTGGGCATTTATAAGATGTGCCCAGAGGTATGAATGATTATACATTATACATACTATGACTGTTGCAGATTTCATTGCAACCAATCAAACAAATTGCCTGGTCGAGCTGGACAGAGTATATTTGTAAAACTAACTACAAAGCATCTCTCACAGAATGCCATCCGTCACACCAGCAGTGTGAGCACTGATACAATATCAATTTTGCCACACACCACATATGTGGACACACAAGACCAATTGAAGATTATGTATTATATAGAAAACTGATTAGGCCAACAAAAAAATTGTTTCCAGTAGGATGCATGCACTTTTATTTTGAAGCCATTTCTACTGTATTTCATTTTTTTATTTGATTTACTGAGAAAATTTCATTTTTATTATTCCCTGGCTTGTTATCCCCCTGGCTTGAAAAGCAATAGGAGATTTTGCGAGAGTGTGCATGTCCGTATGTATGTGTGTTCCAGTTTGGTTAGGTTTTCATTTTTCAGGTCTTCTTCAAAAAGTTAAGTCTGATTTAACCAGACTTGGGGTTGGGGTTCCTTCATATGTGGATGATGTCAAAGGCCATGGACCAAGGTCAAAGGTCATGGACCAAGGTCAAAGGTCATGGACCAAGGTCAAAGGTCATGGACCAAGGTCAAAGGTCATGGACCAAGGTCAAAGGTCATGGACCAAGTTCAAAGCTCATGGACCAAGTTCATAGGTCATGGACCAAGGTCAAAATTCATCTGAGGTCTTGTTCCAGACTGCCATCTTACCAGGGGGATGGTGCATGTTTACTTGGAGTATTTAAAAAAAAAATATGCAAGTGATCCCAGATCGATATTTTTTGTTTTATAAACTAACAACTGAATAGTCAAATATGATTTGCAACTGTTTTGACTTGTAATTTGGCCAATTTGAGCCATTTCTGGGGAAAATCTTTTTTGTTTTTTTAAAATAAAGCGCATTTCGCATTTAGGTTCTGGCCATTACTTACTGGAAACAAACTTGATTTTTCTTTTTTGCCTTGTGCTGCTAGGCCAACCGTGTTTATGCAATTCCTTTATGCAATACACCAGTGGCTAAAATGTGATCGGGGCAAAATTAGCAAGTTTTAGAACATTGGAGTAAATTATTTTGTTGGCATTTGCCATGATATTGAAGGTGCTAAATGTAACCTTATATGTGCATGAAGATTATCACATATGTGCAGGGTTTCTACATTGTGATTTAGAAAACCAAATAATATCTGGCTCATATACTACCGATGCAACTCTAACTACAGATACTATAAGGACAGATCAAAAGGATAAACTTTGGTAGATATTTCTGATGAACAATTGATTCTGAGAAGTTACCAGTGGCTAATACACACAACCTCATAAAAACATGTGACGTATTGCAATTATAGTTGTTTTGGATAGAGGGCAAATTGACGTCATACGGCAGTTTTATTCTTCTCCCGACACCCATTCATGACTTCTTAATTTGATGAAAGAAATGTTTTGAACTGAAGTCTCAATATCTTAAAGTCATTCTTAAAGTCACGGTTAAAGGCACTATCAGTGATTTGCTAAATTATAAACCCCCCCCAAAAAAAAAAAATCAAAATCATTCTTTTGCATGTCTAACCAGTACAAGTATCCTAACAGCCTGCAAATGATATGACCAGAAGCAACTTAATAGGACAACATCCAATATTTTAGTCATTACTGTTCATATTGACACTTCCTACAACACCTCATTACCCCTAACATCCGTTGGTTTCCAAGAGAAAGGGAAGGGGTTAAGGGATAGAAAGTAAATAAACCTGAATGTCCGTTCGGCTTCGAACACCCTGGGCCTCCGGCGCACCATTCCCCATTAGGATGGATGGCAAGCCAACGCGATTTCTGCCATAATGATGTGGGTATGGATGACGTTACTGCATCTTTTGGACTTACTGCATTTTCCTAACCTCATCTCATTGGTTCCTATTGGGTTTTTGGTAGGATAGGGCTAATTAGAAAGGATTCATATCTTTGACCTGCCGTTTTCTTCCTTTTCTTCAATTCCCCTTCAGTTGGAAAAGTAACTTATAAGAATTAAAATCTATTCTACAGACTTATCCGTCACTTTTTAAGCTATTCCTGCAAATTTGAAATATTTTTACACGTCTTTTGGAAAGTCACCGTGTGTCGTTAAGTTTGTTTGTATCTGTATGAGAAATCAGTAATTTAAGTTACCCAAGTTCAGGCATCCACTTCCGTTAGAAATGCCGACTCTGGAGGAATAGTCAAAGCCCTGTTAAAATTGGAATTGAGAGCATTAAAAGGGCAGAAATCTAAATAACTACTTGATTGATGTCATCCCCTCGCCTGTAGTCTACAAATATCAGGATGCTGAATTTGCGCTCCCTTGTTGTCAGTGAAAGTTAAAGCAGCGACAATGTGAAAGAAATAAAAAAAAAACCTTGAAAAATGAAAATATTTTTTTTAGATTATAAATCAAAGATGTACAATATAACTTATTGTAATGTAGGAACCCAAAACACCAAAAATAGATGAAAAAAAAATTGAAGTATTTATGGTGTAAATAGACCACCCAGTGATTGCATCACAAAAATCTGAAACACTTAAACAGCGGATTGTGCAGAACAAAAAACAAAGAAAAAATGTCTGTTTGAGATCCAAATGTGTACAGTCATGGTGCACAATATTACGCTTATAAATCTGGGATATTCACAGGGAAAAGGCTTTTATGATCTCAAGTTGGATTTTTTATACGCATATATAGAAATTTCAGAATCAGATAAAAAGTACTGCCTTGTCTTTAATGCACTGATTTCAAGCCAACCATTTGCAGGTTATGTTAGCATGTCCATGCCATTAGTGACAAAAATATAAAATACAAATTTTGGTGATTTTTTCGATGTTTCATATCAGCAAATCGCTGAACAGAACCACAAAAAACATTATTCAAATAGATTTTTTAATGCAGTAGGTAGCTGATTTTTAAGAGCACCCCGTAATTTGGTTGTGTGTTTATCTGTCTGTGTGTCTGTCTGTGGTAAAAATGTTAACCATAAACATAATTACCCACTGTGACCGCATACCTGCACACATTTCCATGGCAGTGCACGTAATGGTCCTTGAGTAGTACCCCACAAGTTGGTAAACATTTCATAAAGAAGTCCCAAGTATGCAAATGAGGTATTACAATTGATACTGTCATGTGCTGTATGATGTTGTGCAGTTGCACTTGACGAAATAAATGGCAATACTTCACTTGCATATTTGGGACTTCTATATGAAAGAAGTCCCAAGCTACCCACAAGCTACCCCTCTCAAGAGTTGGGTCAAAGGTCATCTAAAAGTCATTAGAGGTCATGTCCCCAAAATGGTCAGATTTATGAAAAAGGTTGGTGTAACACATGATATAGTGCCCTCCTAAACGATAGAGTGCCATAAATGTTCGTAAATGTCTATCCTTACCGAAGCTATTTCATCATCCCACGGAAGTCAAGGCCATTTTTAAAAGAGGGTGCTATTTCATAAAGGACAGACCAAAATTTGACGGAAAGAGTTCCATATGTACCCGCCTTTAAAATTGTACAGGAAACAAATTCTTTTTTTATTTATGCCCTTACACTAACAAATACCCTACCCCTAAGGCCAAAATAAAAAAGAATTTGTTAGACCAAAAAAAGAAACAAGTCTGTTTCCTGTAGCAGGTCTGAAAACTGCAATGCCAAATGCGTTTTTTTATTTATTTTTTTTTACAATTCATGAAAAAGCAATGCGCAATGCGGATTTTAATTTTTTAAACAAAACTTCAGGAAGAAATACATCAAAACAATAGCCTTGGTTTCTTTTCAACATTTATTAAGAACATTTATACCAGTTCCATAAAAAATGGTTTATATGACCATTTATTCTACATGCACTCGGTGCATCTTTACTGAATTTTCTTCCATGGCCTAAACTACACCATATATGAAAGAAAATTCAGTCATAATGCACCGAGTGCATGTAGAATAAATGGTCATCAAGAAACAAGTGTGTAACACGGTCACTTCACTTTTTAAATACAATCAGGGCCGGGGACTTGGATGGCACATGGCTGGGGAGTTTAACATTTCAAAAACACACCTCGTGTGCAAGTCCCGGTAATCCCCGGGTACCCATGGGGCCGGGGCATTTTTTGATAGGTGCATTACAACATTAAATTTTAACTTCGAGTTTATACCTCCCACTGCAGCATAAAAATGACATGAAGTATTTCAAAAATTTAAAAAAAATTCTCTAATACACAAGAATCATGACAGAGAATCACTGTAACCAATTTGGAGACAAAGCTGAAATATTCCATAAAATATGACAAAATCAAGATGTAAACATTGGGTTGTCAAATTCGGAAGCCCAAATTCGCAGCCAAAGTCACCTGTATTCACTTACAGATGGTTGTAGACTCTATTTTCCCACCAAAATATCATCGCAACTTGAACTGCACAAAAGGTATAAAGTTTCTGCTAAACAATCAACATATGGATAGCAATTGAAATGTACAACTTGTCAACTACGTGAAAAAATTACAACGGCAACGCCGTGAACGCGCTCAACTTCACCAGGCGTTGCCGTTGCTCTGTTTGGTCGATATCCACAGTGTATGCTTCAGATTCGGAACTGCTCAGTTCGCCCCTCATGATTTTATCGAAAACAGTGGAAAATGTCCACTGTTCGTCGACTAGGTAGTACGACCATGTCTTTAACACCATTTAATAAAATAGAGGACGATATCAACATATTGACGTGTCTTCCTTTGGCCTGGATTTCACGGTTGGGAATACAAGTGGATTGCTCCATGCATCGCTGGTTTCCCCATTCCTACGTTGGATATTGGCAAAATAGTCTAGTGGAGAAGACAACGGGGATGTACATTTGTTTTCACCAAGTAGTTGTTAACACCAGTAAGCTTTTTTACGGGATTTTTTTCCGACAGGGATGGATTTTTTAAATTTTTTTGAGTTAATTAGTAAAAAAAAAACTAGATGCGGATTAAGGCCGTTAAAAAAAAGCAAATGCGAGAAAGCTGCGAAGGGCAGAAAGGAAGAAATTTCATTAATCTCAACTCTATACGCGAATAAACAAAATAGTCAATGCACTTCAAACCTGGCATGGCGATAGAACAGGCGGAGGTCATGTGTGTATGCTTATGGACTGGTTAGAATATTAATGAGCTCATTGCCATTTCAAAAAATGTAATTAATCTACTCTATCGACTGGGAACGAAATAGTCATTGAGTATTTGAGTGTGGCATGGTGGTAGATAGAACATGAAGCCTTATAAATATAATGAGTATTATTTGCATATTTTTAAATACAAATAAAATGTGTGGGTTTTAACAACCTTCTTTTGTGCTGGGGGGGGGGGGGGGGGCATTCTTAGTAATGCCGAATGTAATTCTTGTTGAAAAGATCAATCCAAAAGTTTGGATATCTTTAATTTTGGGTGTGTAGCATACACCAATCTGATGTAATCTGCTTGTAATGCAAGACACAACCATCGATCCCAGACGTAATTTAATCTAATGATATGTTTTCCAGCATTAATCGTTTGTTGGCGATGAGCACCTTTCAGGTATTAGAGAAGTTGATGTCGATGAGAAATCTGGCTGGATGCATGTTTTAAAGAAAAATTCAAGGCAATGTGGACGAGACAATGTGGGAAATGAAAATAAATCTGAACCAAAAAATACATCATACTGTGAAAGATCTTAATCAAACATTCCACAGAGTGAATGGGCAATTCATCAATCTTATTTCATAGCGACAGAAACATGGAGAATGGAGCTAAGGGGCCAAGAGTTGTAACTACAAAATTTTGGTTCTGCTGTAATCTGGCGTGTGATTTGAGGTCCTGTTAAAAATAACCAGGCATTTCAATTTACAGAAATCTTAGTACTGTACTTAAAATATAGCTTATATACTGCTGTCAGAATTCCTTGAAAAATAAGCAGTTTAGTTCACACTAAAATGGCTGTATGTTTGCTCTGAGCCACTGAAGCATTGGTGCTCTAGTTGAACTGATAATTTGATCATTTCAAAGGCTGATACTACA